>UZAE01000990.1:0-16069 GCA_900617975.1 Rodentolepis nana | reverse complement strand
CTAATCCGCCATCCTGATCATGATTAAGCACCCTGCGTGTACGCATTATCCGCAATACTCGTACTGAATAAACGTACTCCGTGGTACACGTCTGTTTCCTTTCGTAGCTGGGGTATAGATTAGCTGGTTCTGGGAGTCTAGGTAGATGTAGGAGAATCTCCGCTGGTTCTGGGAGTCTAGGAGATGTAGGAGAATCTGCCAAAGAGATTTCTGAGTCAGGAGAATCTGCCATAGAGATTTCTAAGTCAGTCAGGCTTTACTTAGGGTGAGTCAGTCAGGCTTTACTAAGGTAGCAATCCGCTACAAAATGTATTTGGATGGAATTATATGGTTTGTAAAAACTCTCAAATTGTTGTTTGCAAGGATAAAATATAATATCAGCCTATGGGACGAAGGAACATATTAAGTAGATTAAATTACTCTTAATATTGGAAATCAAGGGGTGTGCGATAGATTTACCTCCACGTGGTGCGCCCTGGGCAAAGTATGCTCACACGGCAAAAAAGTCTACTAACCGGCAGTTGACTTTTGACTTCAAACTACCATGCCCCCACTGCATGTCATATTTGACTACTTCCACATTACACGCTTCACCTTTTTTCTACCTTTGTGTCTGTCTCTTGTAAATCTTTGAAACACTTCTATTCCATCCCCTCCTCTCGACTTTTTCATTCTGATGTTCCTTCCCCTCTGTGGAGCCTGAAGTCAACTAAAAGCCTAATGGTAACTATCAAAACGTCTGCCATTTGATATAAATAAATATTGGAAATCAAACATTTTGAAAATACGGGCAAAAGGTGAAAGAAAAATATGGAAGAACGTGTGCCATTGGCTACCTCGAAATTACGCATAACTCATCTTCTGAGTGGCTATTCTTTAGTAATAATAAAAATTAGAGTAATGTTTGACTTTTACTAATTTTAAAAATTCAATCGGGAATCCTGGTTTGCACACCATCCTTGTCCTGACGAAGCAAAAGAAATATTAGATTTTTAAGAATACGTGAACATGTCCGAGTGATTGGACATCTTCAAGCTTAGTGTTGCGAAGTAAGTAAAAACGAAAATCTATTTTTGCTCTTCACTCGTAATTCATTAATTTTTCTTAATTAAAGCATAGCTGAATTTCGTCCAAAATGTACTATAGAAAATAGTGCATGGAACATCTAAAATAACAACCGCTCTTGATAACGTGATTTCGGCAGAATCAGATCAAATATCTAATCTTAGGGGAGTGCGATAGACTTACCTCCACGTGGTGCTCCCTGGGAAACCTATACTCGTACGGTAAAAAATTCTATTAACTGGCAGTTGACTTCTGACTTCAAACTACCATCACCCCACTGTATGCCATATTCGACTACTTTCACAGTACTCACCTCACCTTTTCTCTGCCTTTGTGTCTGTCTATCTCTTTTACATCTCCCTTTGATGTTCCCCCCCTCTGCATCTATGCTAGCAATACACTGAGAGTTGGTCAAAGTGTAAGTCTGCAAAGGCAGATGTCACGAGATTGATATCCCTCACTATACATCCAAGGGTGTGAGTTACCACAGCCTTGGTCATTTCTGGGCCAATAGCAGAGGTGGTAGAACTAGAGTTCTTAGTACTATTAGATCCTGCATATACAATCGCATTCCAAATGGGTTTGCAAAGGTCTTAACCATGTAGGTAATCGGAGTAAGTTTTATTTTGTACTTAATTTGAGTTCGAGCTGAAACTTGAGCAGAACTCCAAGCGAGATGTTTTCGACCATTCTTTCCTTAGTGTGCTTTAGTTGCTATTGGCAATTATTTCGCGCTCAAGAAAATATACATAGCGAAATTTATGTGATGTTTATCCCATCGTCTTCACGAACGGAAGTTATAAGTGGGAGGTAAGTTTTTAAGCGTCTTTTATTCGTAGCAGATGTTGCTTTTTGTTAAGTACTAACACGAACTCCATAGATATTCCAATGGAAATAAAATCGGGTAAATAGATGGAGATATCATGCCCTATTCAAATACTCATTTTTTTCTTGAGTGAACAGAGAGATCAACCTGAAGCAGTCATGACTTCTACGTTGCATTGCTCCGACACTGGCATTTTCAGACCATGTTTCTGATTATAATTGAGCTCGAGGTAATCAAAAAAAATTCTGTCATTCGATGAGCTTACCCTGTTAAATACAAAATGGCAACGGTAGGAATTTCAACAATTTATTTTTCTCATTTTTTAACAACTCCTAAAAATACTGGAATGGAATTTAGGGAATCTTTTAAATGTCCTGAGTTTTCACTTGACTAACATTGCCCTTGACGATACGTTTTCTCACACTTTCTGAATCTGAGCAATTAATATGAGACTTCTTATTTGATAATTTAATTGTACACAAAGATACGTTTGAAGTTTATTAATACATTCTGGACTAAATTGGCTAAATTCTAACCTCTTATTTCCTTGCGAATTCTCAACGGTGTTTGCCTCAACCGGATTAAGAACGTCTGCAACTATCCTCCACTCTATTTTCAGTGTAAAAATAATAATTTATAAATATTAGAATGAGTGCATAAGTAGGCACATTCTTGGAGTCAAACATCTGACTACTTCTACACGAAGTTACCCTCCAACCTCCCTTTAACCTATGAAAATACCCAAAATCAGTTAATACAATTATTTCTGTTTAAAACGAATTTCCATCAATAAAATTTACATTGAAATCTTTGATAACGGCTAATTAAAGGTAACGAAATTCGCTACCAATTCCTCAATGTGGGACACAACGGAAATGAGGAATTTTCATAGATATGCGTGATTGTTAGAAACCAGCAGAAGACTCCTTTAAACTGAAAAGAAGGGTCGCGTCCATGAGATCAATATTTGGCTTTAGGATATATTCCAATTGGATATTCTAATTATACTCGAGACCAGAAATTTGATATTCGTTGCCACACAAACCGTGACAGACATAACAACTGATACTGATCAAATTAGACTGATATCAAGGGGTCACTAAATGCACTAGCTGATAGTTTGTACACTTTTCGGTATTTTCCCCAGTGGTAAGTTCTGCCTAATTGTGTACTGTCCGGAAACAAGGTTGGAGAAAAAAACAAGTCACCGTGGAGGAAAACTCAAGCCTATCTGTCACTTAACGCACTTATATACCCTCTGATTAGCGGAGAAACGACATATCACATGTGCTCATTTCATCGGTATTACTAAATACATTGACTGAATTGGTGAAGAGCAGACCACAAGTTCCAAGTCCTAATCTTCACCCAAAACCAATAATCGCAAAATATATACAACTTCTTATTAGGCACAGAGGATACAATTCACCAAGATACTTTTCCCGCCGGATGTCTAAAGTGCTGAAGTACATTTAAGCGCACTCACACAAACGGGGCCATTCATGTGGTCGATAGCGCAAATTTAACTAGAAATTCGAATAATAACACAAAATGGACTATCGAACTGGATCAGGATTTGCAAAACTAAAGAAAAATAGCAGAGAAAATTAATTTGAACTCGTGCAAAGACGTTCGATTTGCTGCTCGACCGAATAGAGATTTCTGGCAAATGAATCAGTCTGTTAACGTAAATACGCTCCACCTCATTCGAGCTACGATCAACATGTTTTACACGTAGGAAACCAGTTGCCCTAATTGAGAAGCAGTAAAGTGAACTTACCCAATTATGTAAATTCTCAATACCCTATTGAGGTAATAGATTTTCTAAAAATAGCTTCATAAAAGAACGGGTTTTGGGCACATTTAATACGTGCATTGACCAGTGCTTAAAAGTATACATAGATGAAACTTTTAAAATATGCCGTTTTAGGAAAATTGAGGTAGGGAGATTAGGCAATAAATTAGATTCTCAGGAGACACTCTGGGAAGAAAAAGATTTTCACATTAACCTACCAGTCGAATACTGTGAGTTGCAATAGTAGAAACAAATCAACAAACGGAAGAAACGTGAATGCCGAAAAAGGACTCTAACAATCAATTCCATGAAGCAAGAACTTGGAAAGTCAAACTGAAAATAAAGATTAAATACTGGTTAGTCATTAGCAATCACTACTGAAAACAAACTGAATTTGCCTAGTGTTGCTAATAAAATACGTCCCCACAACCAAGAGGCAAAAAGCGGGAATAATAAGGTAATACCATGAATACATGTCATGTATACAAAAAGCACTAATTAGTAGACAAGGTGGCAAAATATTATTGACTGTACACATGTAAATAAATCAAACATGAGTAAGGAAATGCTGAGTTAATGACTACTTCTCAAGAAAACCTGCGGATTCTGAATCAGCTGTGGAATGGGGATGATTACCAGAACTTTCATTATTCACTATGTTACCAGGTGCGTTGCCTTCATGCCCCTTTTGTTGTTTATCGTGATGAGCCTTTTGCATTCTTCGCATCTGAATGAGTAATCCAGGATGGATCCTGAGCGATTTTCGCATTCGACCCAATAGATCTCCCTTTTTAGGTGCTACACAAATATTAAAATGGAGAGTTATGGGTGAGAGGTCAAACGAATTAAACAAATTGAAATTACCTTTATCACCAGCAGCAGTTGTTGACACATCCGGTTGATGAATTGATTCGTCTTCTGTCAAGCAACCGTCAATTGACTCAAATGTCGAGGTATCAAATGGAAGCCTAACATCGAGAGCTGGAGCAGCTAAAGTTTATTTAAAATACTTACGACTGAAGTTCTCATCCTTGGTAGATTTACCCAAGACAATAGGAGTCCTGGTTATACCCTCAGTGGGTGAACGTGGGTCAATATCATCTAATTTGAGTTTCTTCACTTTGGGAGTTCTTGGCTGGTCAACATTTTCATTCTCATTTTCTCTTGACTTCGAAACAGGAGTATTACCCATAACCTCTTGGCCTAAAAAAAACGCGCACAGACCATTTGAACCTATACCGATAAGGTAAAACACATCAGGTGTTCAACAATATTTATTTATAAACAAAGTTAACACACGCACTTAAACGAATTAATTTCATACTTTTTTAATGCATTTTTTAACAGGTAATAGTAACCACAGTTGATTAAGACACAATGCCAAAATGATCTCAAAAACGATTTTGAGGGCTCAACTATATGTACAAACACGGAGTCTAAAATAACTTGAATTTAATTTAAAAGTTAACATTTTTTACTTTACAACTATCATACCTCAATTATTTGAATGGATTGATGGATATGTTGATGAAGTGAATTCAGGGGGTTGTTTACACCTTGTCTCTTTGGTGGTTGTGATGTTTCCCAAATTTTTATGTTATATTATTTTGTATGAACATTTTTCAAAATATATATTTTCTTCAGATATAATTTATCTGATTTTTTTTTAAATTTTTGCAAAATGTCTTAATTTATACTATTTATATTTTTTTAATTGTTATTTCTTTCCGATGATGTGATTTCCAGCAGCTGTAATAGTTTTCAATGCAGCAACTCCTAGATGAACGGGCTAGTAAAATCGAGCGCTACGAAACCAAATTGAAAGGTAATTTGTCGTGGTTAAATATTAATGCCATCATAATTTAGATATAATCGCAGCGTATAAAAAATTACAAAGTGAGAATGAATCGCTCGGCCAGCTTTTGCGTTCATCGGAGCTCAACGTACTTATTTTTTGAGCTCATATTTCAGTTTCAACCTTTTAACTTTTCTTTTTGTAGGAATCTCACTTACGCCAAGAATTAGACGAGAAGAGTAAGACTATAAATAATCAGTCAGTTGAAATTTCTGACCTTACTGACAAGCTCAAAAATCTTGTAAGCTATTATACTCTACTCTCCTCCCTTTTACTTGGATTGCTTATGTTTTTGCATCTTTGCATTATAGGTTCTTGAGAAAAATCGATATCGGGAAGAGGCTGATAAAATACCCTCCTTAAATAGACACATTGATCAATTAACTCGTGATTTGGAATCTGAGCAGACAAACTCAAAATCTTTGGAATTTGCCCTTATCCAAGCTCAAGAACAACATGAAATCTCTACCCAACATTTCGAGGTATGCTATTACTTAAAAATTTAAGTAGTAATGTTATCATAAGCTTAATATCTAAGCCTTTTGTAGACTAGGATATCAGATATAGTTACCACTCTCCAAACCTATCAAGAAATTCACAAAAATGATACAGAAACAATCAGCCAGCTTCGGTCGGAGAAATCGCATAATCAGAATAAAGAATCATTATCGGTAAATTTCGATTTATTTTGTGTGATATTTATTTTACGCACTCTCAAACATTCCTAATACAGAAAGCACATTGAGATAGAAAGCACATTTAGCTAACAAAATTAATGTGGGGGGGGGGGTCATTCTATTAATTGCTACTTTATGGTCGATGCACTCAGAGGTTTCAAGGTATGGCAGAATCAATCCCAACTTTATTTTTCACATTTCAGCCCCAGACTATCAAACCATCCCCCTCAGATTTAATACTTACGGTCTTGCAGAGTAGAGGCAATGTGACCGATGTCTCTGGAAGTGATGAGCTTTTCGATTATTTACTTCAGTTCTGGCAAGCAATCGTTGAGTCTAGTCAAATTCAACAATCCTCTCTTGAAAAGCAGCTCCTACAACGGCTAAATTTACAGTACCTCGTTTCCATTGAGTCGCTGGAAACTTGTGAAAAGGAAAGAGCTTTATTGGAGCACGAACTTGAAGCTGCCAAGGTGCGCATTCAGAGCTTTCATGATAATACCAAAAAGACCACCACTTCTCCTCTTCTAGTAAGCTAGTAATTTTCTTTAAGAGTTTTCATTATCCATTATGTTTCTATCGATTTCTGTCATCCTCGTCATATTCTTAGACAGGCCTGACACCTAAGGAAACATTTTTACATGAAAATGGTGCCAATGGGAACGCAAATAGACAAGAATTGGAAATACAACTTCGCGAAGCGCAAGATCATGTCAAGTTGCTGAGGAAGCAGAACTTTACAACACTTCTCGAGTTAGAATCGGTGAGGAAGTCGATGTTTTCGAAACTTGCTGGTAAACAAATTTTTGAAGCTATACCACTGTCTCTGTCTTCAATCTACTGATTGCTTGCTCCTTTACATAGTTAGAGGTCATGGGCTTGATTCCCAACTATCCATATCTAGTGAGTGGAATTGTCAGCCAAAGATTGGTTGCAACTGGCTACTAAAAGGGGCAGAAGATTTCGAGTTTCTCACTTGTGAGGCTCTTTGATTCTACCTTCCTACATGAAATGGTGAATTGAACGTGCTTAACTTGATGTGTTGGAGTACACAGTCTTTCCATGCAGGGTATAATAGTTACAGCTTGGTAGACGCCGATGTAATCTTAAGGAATCCTGTTAAGCTAGTATCCAAACCTTTAGGGAACTTTGCTATTGTGCAAGGAAGTAACAAAATCTACTCCGAGTGTATGTTTTATGAGGTTATAAGTAGTATGCGTTTATAATATAGAGTGTAATTAATTGTATATGAGGTAGAATGTTTGTATAAACTAATAGATAACAAGCCGATGACTGATTGTTGCTTTATAATGTTAGTATATGCATATATATATCGACTATGAAAGAACTAATTTTTCAAGTGGAATTTTTTATACTGCTAATGGTCAGTTGTCTGTTTTGGAAACAATTGTAGTGACGATTGCTGTACTGGTGCCACTATATATCCAGATGTTAGGTTAGGAATTCAATCATCGATATTACTGAGGACGAGGAATGTGACTTATGCGTTTCACTTGAGTGCTCTGAAAATATTCGAATCGGGTTTTACCATGTCTTCGAATTAGACTAACGTTGAATTGATTCATGAGATTTCCGGAAAAGCAAGAGTTCGGAATTACAGCTGGTGGCATATGAATTCTACAAATCCTATAATAATAATAATAATAATAATCCATCTTTATTGCCAATGATCTGTGGTGTATGCGTACAGTTCATTGCATTGGAATGCTTTTTTGTCTACTTTTTGTTTAATTGACCATATTTCAACTTTTACTATTGCCTAATTTACCCGATATTAAATGCAATTTTCTCGCCACCTCTGGCTACCAAAAGTAAAACGTGATCATCTTAAACCTCAATCTGGGTTAATTTGACCTTTTTTCTTCTGCTGTTGATCGATTATTATTTATAGGTACTTGGTGGGCAGACTAACTTCCCCACCTTGTTGACTATTTGACATTTACACGCTTTTTTGATGCCAAGTGAATTCTTAATTGCGCACTATTGTGTCAAATTTTGAGGGTAAATATTAAATAATTCCCCTTTCTCTGACATTTAAACATTTAAATTTATGTATTTTAATTGGTAGTTACTTTTTTCATTAAATTTTATCCATTTATCACCAAGTATACTTGACGCTTTCACTCGTTAAAAGTTTATACATTATCAGTGTTTTATTTCAATTTTTACAGTTCATCAAAAATGTTAACTTGGGAAAGATAGCGAACTAAGGTGGCAATAATGTGTAATAATTAATGCCGTAGTAAGAGGGAAAAAGTTTTGCAATTAAAATCAGTGTATCAAGTGGTTTAATTTCTAAAATCTTTCTTTGTATTTCAGGTTGAACAACGTTTTTTTAAAGAATACTTCACGTTCATATAATCACATTTCATTCTTTGGCCCTTTGATACTTGTTCAAGCTCTTGTTCATGATTTCTGGTTTTTATTAATCGATTGATTGATGGTCGATCTTATCACTGCATTACTTTTCTCTGTGCAATTTGGTCTCACAAGATATTATGCTTCTTTCATGGTTTCAAAATGGAAGCAGTTGTCCTTAGGTATACGTAATCATTGTGGCGCAATCATTAACGTGCTCAGAGTGCATGGGTTCGATGCCAGTTGGTGGTAGTCCAGTGAAAAAAAGTAGTTTACCGTCTTGGTTTTGTCCTGCTAATAAATATTTCTTGCCTGACTCTAATGTGATACCCTTCTACCAAAAAGGTGTGTTGAAAACTGTTTATTTAAACAGGCTTTGAAGTTATCGCATTTGATGGTAAGGGTTGGGCAATTTCTGGTGTGATTTTTGAATGAGAGATTTCATTCTTTGCTTTCATAAGTTCTACCGATCATGCTCGGTGATATGGCAACGAAAATGAGTTGCATGATTAAATGATAAAGCACGAATTGAAGTAAGAACTTTAGCGCAATCACTTTTACTTTCCGATTAACTGCGCATTGACAATGACGTAAAATTTTTGAATACTAGCGGCTAACTGATCACGTCGGAAATGCTCTCAGTTTGGTTTAGCGCTATCTAAGGTCACATGTGCACTCATTAATATCGATAAATCTACTTGAAGCAACGCTGAGTCCAGTCAATAGGGCTTCTTTAAAAATCTGGACAAGTTGAGCTTAAGACCATCCCTAATGATCATAAAGTCTAACTAAAAAACCGTCCGTCTGAAATCGAAGTGCCAACGAATGACTCACATTGGCAAAAAGGTTGTTATTATGGAAACAAGTAGAAATAAGAAGAATGGAGAGAACAGAGAATAGTGAGAAATGTATGATGGTAAAGAGTTGTTGTCCTAGTTATGCTATGCTTTGTAAATTTGACTGTCATACATCCTTTGTTTTACAAAAAAAGAATAATTTCCTAATTAAGGTGGTGCTCATATAAGAGTTCATGTTATGGGTTCAAAAAAAGAATGATACAAGGGCTGCTTATTATAAACCACCGACTTCTTGCTTCTGCAGAATGGGAAGCGGACTAAGTTCTGCAAGCTCATCAACCTAGTATGAAAGCAAGTGTCTCTGTGTCTACTGATATGATAATTGTTACAGAGTAATCGCTTCATCTTTCATTTATGCTCATTGATGCGTTTCGGTCGATCATTGCTTCCCTCATGCCACGATAGATCTGTGTGCTCTTTTTTCCCACACTGCCCCATCTCTAATGTGCTCTTTTATTAAACCTTTTTTTCGATTGCGCTTCTTGAAATGTCCATAGACATTTATAGGCTATATTCTCCTTGATCTATTAGTGCGATATTCAGCGATATTTATAAATCTATTATGCTTTACTGTGACAATTTTGCTATTCCCTTACTTTACTTTGTGATAGCAGAAGTGTTTGTATTTCATTTACTATGTTGCTTAGTTTCGCAGTAAATTTAAATGAAATTATCGTCATTTCTAAGAAGTGGCTCAGTGTGCATCATTGGAGGTAACGTCTTATGTCAAGGGGAAATTGCAAACACAAATTGTCGCTCAGTTATCAGAAAACCCTTTAGAATCAACGTCTTAGAATAAATTTCAATCGAAATTGAAAGGGCTTCATTTTTTCGGGTATCGTAATCGGACGTTTTGGTTCTTTACGTTAGAATCGACAAATTTCTATGAAAGGATTGTCAAGGAAATAGCTAATATATATCTCCTGTATTCAGGTTATTAAGTGCAGTCAACACTGTCATCGAAATAAAGTGAAGAGAAATCGTCTTTGAGCTACTAGTATTTTTGTCATATTATTATTGTCATATTGTACAACCGCGGACAGTGTATTGAAATTTCTATATTGTCTTTTAAAGAGCTCTTTCCTATCAATCAAATTGACATAAAATTTCCCAAGGAGCAGGTTTTTAGCGTTGTTTTCTTTGCCTTCGGTTAGGTAGTAGGTATGCCAATCAAGCTCGTTTATACTGCGGTGCAGTATAAACGATATAGGGGTATTCTGCCATTATTCTCGAAAACACGGCAGTGTGTGCAAGCTATCGGGTGCCTTGCTATCGAGCAATTAGGAGGTAGGAAAGCCAGCTGCCTCGCCAGCCAATGTGGAGGCGCTTGCCAGCACGCAGGCCAATGTGGGTTTACCGTGGGCAAATCATGCTCTCTATGTTACTTGAGTCATGAGTAGGCGCCTTGAGGAGATGATTCTTTCTCACGCTTGTAACCTCTAAATTTTTCGGTCCCCCCTTTCTATCTCGCCTTTTCTTATTTGCCTTTATGTCCTCTTGTATAAAGCCTTGTTTAATAAGTCTTAGGTGATTATTAACTTTCTCTGAATATAGTGCAAATCCCGTATGCATGAACATTTGCGTTTTAATCTCTTCCTAATTCGTTTGATTCTATTCTGCTAATGCACTATTAATGCATCGCCCCTTTTTTAAGGAGCGTGTTACGTTAGGGTAATGAATAATTCATTGGGGATATCCTTGGACTATTCAGATAAGTAAGGAAACGCTACATTTTTACTTCATTAATTAAAATTTATGCCGCTTAAGGAATCTCTTTTCCAAATAGTGAGTTTCGGCAGAGGAACTATATCAAAGAGGCTAGGACTGAGAAAGTAGAATTTTTCCACCTATTTATTGATCAAGAATATCCGTTGTCATTTGATATTCCATCTACCAGTTGCAAACTCAAACAGGTAACTTTTACTTCTGTTTTTATTTTTAGCGGCCGAGAATGAGGCTTCAGAACGTTTAGTAGAGGCAAACTCTCGACACGAGGCACAGTTAGCACGAATGGAATCCGAGGCTCGTCGATATCGTGAACAGACACTCAATCTTCTTACAGAGAAGGAAGAGGAGATTTCAGAGCTTCGAACGGCTCTCTTCCTTGCCAACCAAGAAGGTTCTTATGCTGTCCCACCAACTTCTCGTTCTCGTATCTCTACCACGCCTGTGACCTCGGTGAGTCTCTCCGAAGGAAGTTGTAAGGAAGTTGCGCCTGATTCAACAACTCTCTCACCCGTTTCTGCAGTCAACTTTGATGAATCCTTTCTGTCTAAGAATTGTGGTTTGGTGCATTGCGCTGAGCGTCATGGTCGAATGTAAGTAATGCATAATTAGAGGTGAAGTCTTAAGTGTTTATGACATTAGGAGTTAGTAGGTTCATTTATAATTCATTAACTGTGGCAGAAGCTGGAGAATTCACCAAACTTTCATCGTGAACGTAAATTGAAACGCAGATTTGTAATAAGAACTCGATAGTAAATTCCCTGGCTTTCTTTTACCATCGGTCATTGTGCATATAATGGGAATCGTTGTATCTCTTCTCTTCGTATTCTTATTGTTTTTTTTCCTTAATTTAAACGAACTTGCCTTGGTGTTTTTGGAGAGTTGGTGGCTTGCATGTTATTAAAATCAATCACCTATCTTACAGATCTGTTCAATCTTTGTAGGAACTAGACCTTATCACCTACTTACCTTTCTGCCCCTTTATTAGAAGGTGACACTTTATGCTGGGGATAGCCATAGGAAATCACGCAGTTCATAAGCACCATCGAAATGTTACTGACCTCATTTGTTTTGTGATATTACATAATCTAATTTTCACTATCGTTTTCGACTCTTTCCTATTTCTCTTTTTCAGTTTTTCTATCCCCTTTTTAATAAATACTTGGTTTTTTCATTAAAATAGTCTTTCAGGTGATTTTCAACTCTAAACGCATTTTGAAATTCTTTTTATTTTCGAGTGGCAATGGGAAGGGAGGGAGGTCTAACGAAAATTGGGGGGGGGGGGGAGGAGTAATAGAACCTCTTGGGCTCTTTTGGAAGATTATTCCTTCCTTAATGGGGCTGGGGCCGCAATTTCGGTGTTGAAGAATGCTCCCTTTCCTGTCAAATGAACTTGAAAATTTACTATTATTTCTGGTTTAGTCTTCCCAATTTCTGTTTTACTCGACTTTAGCAATTCTTAACGTTTTTTTTTTCACCACATTCATTCTTTCAAATACATCAAAAGGTACTGCAATTGAGCCCTGACTTCGCAGATGGAATGAGTGCTTATTTCGCAGACAACAATGGTTTTTTTCTTACCAACGTTGTCGTTGGAAAAGGTAAAGCTGTGAGAAAACCATAATTCCTAGGTCTGATCGTGAAAGAATAGTGATCGAACAGTCCATTGTCCTGGGATGAACTCAGCTCACATATTCTCATGAATTTCACTCAGGCCATTGAAGATGTTCAATTCTTTTTCTTTTTGAGAGATATTTAATTTAGCCTCATTCAAAGGTATGATTGTCGTTGTAATTTAATCTTGTCTCGTCATTTTTATTGGCGATCAATCATTAGGAGTTATTCTTGAAATCATCCGAATTCAGAATTATCGCTTTGTGACGAACGTCATGAACTGATGTGAATGTATTTGCACTTAAAACGACAATAATGCCTCTACTTCTGCTTTCCTTAGCTTACGTCAAAAAGGAACAAATGAATGAGTTATCATAGCTATCAATTCTCGATTGTCGTTACACCTAAGAGTCTGCGGAATCATTTTTTGGATGGACGCGAAAAGTTGGAGCCTTTTAGATTAGATTATTTATTTATTTATAACAAATGGCAGGCGTCTTGATGGTTATCATTAGCCCTTTAGTTGACTTCAGGCTTCACAGAGGGGAAGGAACATCAAAGTGAAAAAATTCGAGAGGGGGGGGGAGAGTGTTTCAAATACGAAGGTAGAAAAAAGGTGAGGTGAGTACTGTGGAAGTAGTCGAATTTGACATACAGTGGGTGATGGTATTTTGAAGTGAGAAGTCAACTGCCGGCTTGTATGAATATACGTTGCCCAGGGTGCACCACGTGGAGGTAAGTCTATCGCACACTCCTAGATTACACTATAATTCGTAGTTAAATATCGTTTAACTTCATTTTGCTCTTGTAAGCTGTCTTTCGCGTGAACCTATTGACGATCGCGCTTTTCGCACTACCTAATTTAAAATTCACATTCAATAAGTTAAGTTCTTTATGTATGGTATTTTTGCCCATATTTCTATGTTTCACAAGGATTCCCTTTATTTTCATTTTGACTGCGATTAAACTTTGCCGATCCCGTTTATTGAATCAGGTATAAATTGTCTGCTTACTACTTGCGAAGTGCTTTTTTTCTCACAGAATGTGCCGGTTTCGTATCGGTCATCATGCTCGTCTTTTACTTCGGTTTCTATGGTTTCGATGTGCCTCTCGATGCGTAGCTAATGAGGTGAACGGCCTTATTCACGGGTCCCGTATGCGCAATAAAGCGGTCGATGGAATGTTACTTTCTCACCATGGGGCTGTACGATGCTATCCACTTTCGAATTGAGTGCTAGCGAAGCTTTCCTAAGTGCGATTGTGAGTTGTCAACACCGGAGTAAATAGATCACAAACTCTGTTGAGATGAGTCTTTGATCCTTTTTTTGCCTTACCCTTCATTAGTCCTGGGATTTATACTCGCCACGGACGAGTTCTCAAACAATGAATGATGCCCACATAATAAGTGTGTGGACATTGTTTCAAGCGAAAATAACTAATTTATACTTTCATTTGGCAGTTTTTAGGTTTAGTTTGGGGGTGTGTTACAAGCTGATAGGCTTTCTAAAAACCTAAGTCCTTTTGAGTCAACTAGATGGATTTTGAAAGTGGCTAACAACAGAGACACGAAACATATTTCTTACTCCTCGTGTACTCATTTCGTTGCTTTAGTTTCGATAATTTTATTGCGGTGCTAATACTTAGCAAACCATTTGGTGTGTATTAATTGTAAATATTCTTTTCAAGTTACATATTCAGCACCTTAAATGTCGATCAACTGTGAGTTGAAAAGAGGCAATGGCTAGTCGTTTCTCAATATCGCCTTCGTTAGTCCAATTAGAATTACTTTCACTTAATCTGCCAAACTGGTAAGTGGACTACAATGTAGGTAGGAGTAGTATGAATCCAACTATTTTATTCGATTCACTGTCTAAAGGCTCTTCAATTATTATTTCTTCCACACCTTATCTTGCCTAACCATTTAAGACGCTCCAAGGAGTCAGAGTATGGTGAGAGGGGTAGATTTTAGTCGCAAAGTGACGTGTCCTTTCACTTTTTCATGTGTGTCCACTCACTTCTACTTTTTATTTGAGCTGTCCTTGCGTTTTGTGGAAAGTCAATGTGTGTGTGTGTGCGTGTATGTACGTATACACCGCGTTAGGGAATAATAGCTACCGAAGATAATGAGAACACAGTGACGCTGTTTAGTGAATTATGCATATATGTGTATACCAATGTGCTGCGCTAGTGGACGCGTATGGAGAGCTGAGAATGAATACTTTTCCCCTCGTGACTAAATCTGCGACCAGTGAACTGGTAGTTGTCTACTTGGTGGCTCTAGTCGTTTATTTCTTGGTACTATGTCGGCCTTAGTCTATATTTCCCTTCCTCTACTGCCTTTTTTGAGATAATGAGTCCTATGCGTGAACTTATATAATCATTTAAGGGACCTAGAGACACGTAAAATAGTAAAATTGGTCTCTATGACTCCAATAGTAAGCCAAAAATGAATTGATTGGTATAATAATCATTAGAGCATTATGGTATCTCATTATAAAAATTTTTAGAGAAGTTATAAGTTGGGAATTACTAAAGCGAGGTAAGGACAATTTTCTAAGCTGTTGCTTATCTTCGAGGTCTTCACTGAGGAGGGAGAAAAAGACGATGAGGACTAATGAGACGCCGCAATCTTGACATGGCTGTGATTGATCTGGAATCGATAGAATAAAATAGCATTTTTGTCGGAACTTATTACTTTAAAAACAGTGGTACAAATATATTCGTAAGGTTAACTGTTATTAGTCTACCCGTCGCATTACAGGTTAGTTATTTTATCCTGTAAGTAGGTTGGCCAAAGTTAATACATTTCAAAGAACGTGCTGTAGGTAAGATAGGATGGGCTAGAAGCGTATTATGATGTATAATAGTGGAATAAAAATCTTATGGAGAAATAGCGCAGCTGATGTGTTGTATCAAGCAGCATAGGATTGTGACTGTGTGTAATTCAAGTCCTAGATCTGTAATGGCTCGTATTAGTCTGCACAATGCCATAACACCCCCTTTTAGTTCGACAGGCTTATTAGCTTAACCTACTTCGAATTCCTCTGTCGTAACGTACTTTGGGCTTTCAAACTCCCTATCTTGACTATCTCCTTGTTTTTTATTGTGTGAGGCTATTCGAGTTAGGCATACTTTCTACCTCGAGGAAGCATTCTTGTTTACTGGTTTTTTCCACCAAATTACGAGTTATTTACTTATCGGCTTTTCAATTTTCTGATTAAGTCATTAAAGATTATTTTGTTTCAAATGGCAGGCGTTTTGATAGCTATCATTAGC
>UZAE01000989.1:0-16091 GCA_900617975.1 Rodentolepis nana | reverse complement strand
TTTATTCACGCAAATGATGTCTATAGACTCTTTTTAATCTCGCCGTAGTTCTTCTCAGTTGGTATTAATTTCAAATGGCAGGCGTTTCGATAGATATCAATAGCCATTTAGCTGACTTCGGGCTTCACAGAGGGAAGGTTCACCAAAGTAGCAGAAAGTCGAGGGGTGGGGAAAAGAAGAGCGATTCACAGATGTAAAAGAGGCAAACAGACACAAAGGTAGAGAAAAAGGTAAGGTGAGTCCTGTGGAAGGTGTCGAATATGACAACCAGGGGGTCGTGGTAGTTTGAAGTCAGAAGTCACCTGCCGGTTTATAGACTTTTTGCCGTATGAGTATACGTTGCCCATGATGCACCGCGTGGAGGTAAGTCAATCGCACACCCTTCTTCTCAGTTGCACGATTGCAAAATTTTGAAGTGTCTTCAGTTGCTATAATTGGGAGAATTAAGTTGTCCCGAGGAAAGCAATATACCAGAAGCTGGCATAAGAGGTTTCAGTCATACTGTCAAAATCAATAGAGCAGGAAATATCAATTTAACGTGAAGCACATAGGAAGGGGTGGGTGATAAATATGAATGCTAGTAGGAATTAAACGTGTTCGCTGTATTTTGAACATTTAGGCGCATTTACATGATTGAAACAATCTTTTCTGTGCGGATAGAAAAAGGTGTTTAAAAGTCTCTTTTTATTTCATAACCATGCATAAAACTATCTTACAATTTTAATTGAAAAAATTAATTCAAATCGACTAACAGGAATTCCATTTGGGTGTAAGGTAAACTGGATTAACAAGATGCCGAGGGCAATATTAAGAGATCAAAGTGTTTTACTTCATTTGATCTTTGGATTCGAGTCACATAGTACTAAGAAGTAAACCAAAATCGAAATTGCATGGATCGTCCTCTAAATTGCATCAAGTACTTCTCCACGAAATCTAACGTTAATTGATTGACATTTCTTTATTAAGAAGGATCGATCTCGCTACTTGAACTAACTCCTTCCAATGCTCGAGCAGGTAAATTGATTTTAAGTGGTTTAAAATAGTTTACAGTTTTAAGATATCTGGCCTAAGATAGATCAATTTCATTTAAATTGTCTATTTTAAAATAAATGCATTAATTCATTCAGCTGAAATCAGCTGATCTTTCGCCGAGAGATTTTGGTACACTGATCAGTGTAGATTAGATATTCTTGCCTTCTATAAGGTAAACAATCTACTTAAGCACTTTATACTCAGTCAATTTTAAATAGGCCACTCCGATAAGCTATGCCAACTTTGAACAATTCAAGTTAAAGTGCAGAATTCACTCAGGAGTTTCACGCTCATCTGAGCATTAACAGTCCCATGGGTGGTCATTTACGATCTCTTTTCTTAAATATCCCATTTTTTTTATTTCCAAAGCGCATAAAGTGCAACCACTTGTTTCCCCTAGTCACCCGCAATATATCTTGCTCAATAATACCTACCCATCTAAAAAATCTCTTAAGTGGCATGGGTCATAACAACCAGGAGGTTTAGAACTAAATTTTCGATTCTCTAGACTCTATACTTCTCCTTTTGGGGTGTGCGATAGACTTACCTCCACGTGGTGCCGTATACTCATACGGCAAAAATTTATATTAACCGGCAGTTAACTTCTGAGTTCAAACTACCGTCACTACTTCCACAGTACTCACCTCACCTTTTTCCTACCATTTCTACCTTCGTCTTTGAAATACTCTTCTGTTCCCTCCCCCCCCCCTCTCTATTTTTTTCACTTTGATGTTCCTTCCTCTCTGTGAACCTGAAGTCACCTAAAGGGGTAATGATAACTATCACAACGCCTGCCATTTGATATAAATAAATAATACTTCTCCTTTCTAAAATGTTATTGATTGGTGCAAATTATGATCCGCTTGACTCTTTTTTTAATTAAAACTCTAAGAAAATTTTAATATGATGATATGGATTCATATCTCATTAGCTTTCTTTTTTACCTCTCTTTCTATCGTCTCTTTCAGAGATCGGTAAAACTGATAATTATTCGAAAATATGACTGTATATATAATAATTGTTATTTTTCCATGATAAAATTAACATTTTATCTTTGTTCTCTTTCAATTTTTTGCTGACCCATTTACTAACCTTTAAGTTTTTCTGCTTGAATTAATGTGGATCATGAGTAAGTGGATACAGTTCGATTTGAACTGCTAATTTTTTTTCGCAACAAAGGGAACGGGTGTTTTCCGTCCTTCTGGTTGGAATATTTATTTATTTATTTATTTCAAATGGCAGGCACTTTGATAGTTATCATTAGCCCTTTAGTTGACTTCGGGCTTCACAGAAGGGAGGAACATTAAAGTGGGAAAAATTCGACAGAGGGAAAGAAGAGCGATTCACAGATGTAACAGACGGACAGACAGACACAAAGATAGAGAAAAAGGTAAGTTGAGTACTGTGGAAGGGGTCGAATATGACATACAGTGGGGTTATGGAAGTTTGAAGTCAGAAGTCAACTGCCAGTTAATAGACTCTTTTGCCGTATGAGTATACGTTGCCCAGGGTGCACCACGTGGAGGTAAGTCTATCGCACTTAGAGATAACAAGTATCATGTTGTATCACAATTTATTATTGAAGCTGAGACTGACTCCTTTCAGCTGACAACAGACCAGGTTTACACAGATCCGGGGAGTAGCACTTATTTATTTATATGAAAAATTTTAAATTTTATACAAACTGACTATTACTGGTAAATTGAGTTCCATAAACTGCTTATTTATGATAAATTAAAATTTATTTATTAAATGTACATCTCAGAAATATATGAAAGTGATTGGGAACTATTATTCATTTCACGAATCAAACCTTGGACATTAAAAAATTTAAGAACTTCTTATATTGCTTTCCCAAGAGTAATCAGGGCATCTTATAAGATACTCAAAGTATTTAAGGTACTATGAAATGGAACAACATCAATTGCAATTTAATTAAATGCGAAAAAAACTGATTTTACTTTCTTTATAATTTAATTTATAATTTATTTTTACCGATTTCAGTCTAATGTTGAAACCATTGCAATTGGCATTTAATTCGAATATTGCAAAGTCGATTTCATAATATTTAATAAAAAAAATTAATACTCACCAATGACGTGTAAGTAGAAAACTAATTACCAAATCGGACAAAATTTCAAATATTTTTTTCACTAAGTGACCGGTGAAATATTGTCTAGTGAACCATAACCACCGTCTTAACTACATTACCGGAGCTGGTTTAACAGCTATCAGCTAAGGGCAATTTAAGGCAGATTTTATTGAACAGATACTGCTAAGAGGTGAAGTAGTTAAAGGAAGTGTGGAAGTGAGGGGAGGATAAGGGAAAAACGGATCAAAGTAATGGGGAGCGGACTTTGGAGAAAGTGCGGCTGTATCACCAGTCTTTTAACCGACCAAGGTTTGGGTTTTACAGAGGAAAATTAAGTCATGCTGAAACAGAGGAATAAAATTCCCCAATCAATACTCCCTTCAACTGAGGCGCAAAAGCGTGAGCATGCTTTTAGGTGAGTTTCTCAAAATGATTCCTCAACTGCAGTTTTATTCACCACTGTTCACTGCTCTATACGAGATTGACTTCGGTGCAATTGCAGTCCTCTGTATAACCGCGTCCACTTTTATGGGAAGGTACGCTTTTCAACCATACGACTCTTAGGTTTTATTGACTCTCTTAGTCCAAATCCCTCAAATATTGATCGTCACTATTCCATGCATTCTTGTTCACTTTCGATAATTCATTCTTGCTCTGGGA
Organism: Rodentolepis nana; assembly: GCA_900617975.1. NCBI lineage: Eukaryota > Metazoa > Platyhelminthes > Cestoda > Cyclophyllidea > Hymenolepididae > Rodentolepis > Rodentolepis nana. Next base: position 12,307 of record UZAE01000989.1, on the reverse strand, counting down.
ACAGTGGTCATCATTTATTAGCTGTTGCTTGTACCAAAAAAGCAGCTAAATTCTTTTCTGTTATACTACCCGCAACATTGTAATAACAACAACGTACACAGTCTATTACCTTCCTAACAAGCATTTCGTCTTAAAAACTAAATAACTTTCCTCCAGAGTACCTATTTTCTATCTGTTCCGACTTAACATAACAATTTTTATTTGCTTTAATTTACACAGTCAGAAAGAAAAGGCTATTCAATGGTCTATCAAAATAGCTTATCTATATTTCCAACAAGGGGTGTGCGATAGACTTACCTCCACGTGGTGCACCCTGGGCAACGTATACTCTTACGGCAAAAGTCTATAAACCGGCAGTTGACTTCTGACCTCAAGCTAAAATGGCCCCACTATACGTCATATTCTACCACTTTCACAGTACTCACCTTACCTTTTCTCTGTCTGTCTCTTTTACATCCTTGAATCACTTTTCTGTTCCCGTCTCGAATTTTTCTCATTTTGATATTCCTCCCCTCCGTGAAGCCTGAAGTCAGCTAAGGGGCTAATGATAACTATCATAAAGCCTGCCATTTGAAATGAATAAATATTTCAAATCCTCAGAGTCTTACAACGAATCTTGGCGATAGATGAGAGTGATTTTCTTGAAACCATTAATCAACTGTTTGATCGACCCCTTCGATGGCTTAAAGTAGTTTATACTCCTCTACCATCTTCTCGAGAACTTAACAACCCTTTAAAAGCTAAAATGAGAAAACCAAAGTATGGAATTGGACATTTGTATATTGGCAAGAATGAAAATGAGAGTAGAAAGGGATAAGAAAGTAGAAGGAGGAATGGAGACAAAAGAAGCGAATCAGTTCTTTGTGTTGACAGTGGGGATTGTGAGAGACAGGTGGGATATGGCACACTTTGATGGACTAACCGATTTCACCTTTTGTGAGCTTTTATGCAATTCTAGGCAAAAATAATTAAAATCGTCAAATTACACTTCAGCAAGCCAGAGGGACAGTTTACAAGACTGCATTTGTTTCGTCTAAATCTACTTTACAGTAACACATGTGAATAGTGCAGAATTTAGTCTGTTAATGACAAGTCTCACGACAGCCAAATCAGAAAGGACAGAATCACTTGACTACTTTTAAGTACATTAAACAATAGAATAATTTATTTTATTAAAATAAATTATTGAGCCTTTTTTCTCCTTTCATCAAATGGAATTTAAAGGCAGATAACATTCAACCCCAAATGGCTCCTCAATTTAACTTAGACAGGAGGACGGAGGAATGATGAGTTAATTATAGTCATTAATTAATTTATGGGTTAAGGTTAGCAGAGCATACTGACAAAAAATCCTGTTTCAACCTCTAAGGAAAATAGCTATTTATTACAGTTGAATTAATGTGATTTAAGATTTTGTGCATTCATGTGAAGTTGGGTTTTTATCACTAACTTCGAAAAAAAGTGGATAATGAAAAATAATTTATTAGCAATAAATTTACTAATTACTATTAATTAACTACTTAAGTTACCTTCAAAGATTCTTCATCGAAATATCTAACAGTTTATGATGCACCAATCGGATAAACTGTTTTAGTCCGTTTGGATTAACTAAGCATTCCAATTATAAGCTGTTGGGGGTAAAACTAAATGTGAATTTCCTTTCAACTAGTTCCTTGAGGTCACCTTCAGTACTGTACAGTCAAAACTGTGCTGTGCATCATGTATACAATGTGCTCACTAATTCGGTTACCAGATGAATGAAATTTTTTAAGGGTTCAACTTAGCAAACACGAATTTGCCCATGAAACAATGGACAGTAGATGAAGTTTGAGCATTCGGATACGAAACAAGGGTTTATGCTCGTTGATTAAGGTTAGTAAAATTGGAATTGAAAGGTTACATTTTATAAAGCTGATTTCTTCTTTACCCGGGGTGTGCGATAGACTTACCTCCACGTGGTGCACCCTGGGCAACGTATACTCATACGGCAAAAAAGTCTATTAACTGGCAGTTGACTTCTGACTTCAAACTACCACCATCCCACTGTATGTCACATTCGACTTCTTTCACAGTACTCACCTCACCTTTTTCCTACCTTTCCTAACTTCGTCTTTGAAGCTCTACTGTTCCTCCCCCCCCCCTCTCGACTTTTTTCACATTGATGTTCCTCCCCTCTGTGAAGCCTGAAGTCAACTAAAGGGCTAATGATAGCTATCAAAACGCCTGCCATTTGATATAACTAAATTTCTTCTTTACCCTTCGCTGTGTTCAAAGTCTTTAATTTGGTAAGAAGACGCAATCTTTGAGAACTTCATGGTTTCTTCTAAGATGGCCTAATGCTTGATCAGAAGAAAAAAACACAATTTGAGCTGGTGCATTTAATAAAAAAAAGAATTTTGAAATGTAAACACTGCGCAAATTAAATGAACTGGAATTCTTTGATAATTTGATAATGCTTTCCGCATGTTTGAACATCAGATCTTTGTGTTCTTTTCGGGGTCAGTTGCTTCCCACAATTATAATTGTCATTTTTTTGTCAGTATTACTTGAAATATATTATTTTCCGAATCCTTTTAAAGTCGATATGATTAGAATGGATTGTATTTGGTGAAACAGACAGATGACTTTTACGCCAACTGCGCAAAATTACAGCATTATCCGCAATTTCTCTTACTAACTATGGAACGAAAACCACTTTTAAGGTGTCTACCATAAACAGCGATGTATTTGAAAACAACGAATCGAAAACCGTCAATTCAAATAACCAGCTACTTTCTACTGACCTTGAATGCTGGATTTGTTGAAAATGTTCGCATTTTTAATTCAACTAGACCCTATTCTTAACAATATTATTATTATATCAAATGGCAGGCGTTCTGATGGTTATCATTAGCCCTCTAGTTGACTTCAGACTTCACAGAGGGCGAGGGGGGGAAACAGAAGAGTGTTTTAAAGATATAAAAGAGACAGACACAATGGTAGAAAAAAGGTGAGGTGAGTACTGTAGACTTCGAGAGGGCGAGGGGGGGGAAACAGAAGAGTGTTTTAAAGATATAAAAGAGACAGACACAATGGTAGAAAAAAGGTGAGGTGAGTACTGTAGACTTCGAGAGGGCGAGGGGGGGGAAACAGAAGAGTGTTTTAAAGATATAAAAGAGACAGACACAATGGTAGAAAAAAGGTGAGGTGAGTACTGTAGAAGTAGTCAGCAGTCAACTGCCTGTTAATAGACTTTTTTGCCGTATAAGTATACCTTGCCCAGGGAGCACCACGTGGATGTAAGTCTATCGCACACCCCATTCTTAACAATATTAACCATTTGGCCGACACAACTTTATATGAGTTTTTAAAGACCTTTTTCCACATATGTCCCAAAAAGCCATTTGCAAGACAATAAAACCTTTCCATTTAGTAAACCATCGTCGGGTTTTATGGAGGTCATTTCGTCAGTGTCTACCAATACCACGTTCATTTTCAAGGAGTTAATGGAAATTCTATTGTGCATATATATATATATATATATATATATATATATCGTTTAATTTGTTTAATTCAGAAATTTATTCCTCTTTTTACTTCACCTACTTCGTGTTTCGCCTTTGTTTTCAATTGTTTAAGTCGTTTACTTTCCTTGTTTCGGTTTTTTTAAAATTATATCAGCAACAATATAAAGATTTACTCTTTAATTTTGCAATTGTGCAGCAAGAATTTGCAGAGGAGTATTTTTTAATTCAGCTCTTTAATATTCCCTTTCATTCCGAGTTATTTTTTAATACCGCCGCCTACTTGGTTCTTCAGTGAATGGCAATCTACCATCAAGCATACGGTAGACGATTGTAAATGAAACAGACGGACGTATGAATACGGCTAATACCTTAATGTAAAATGCATTAGGACTCAATTTCGGTCTATGTTTTACCGGAGGTTTCTTGATCGGCAAAACTTTTTGTCCCATTGGTTCTTTTTTGCTCAGTCATATAAAAATGCGACCATGTCCCTATTGTGTAGCCTATAACGTGCAAGGGCCACGCCCAAGTCCCACTAAGAGATGCAATTCAGAACTTGAGACCGAAAGAATTGAGGCTATATATTGCATAAAAAGTGTGCTCCAACCATAGTACCTTTCCATATACTTCAAAAAGATGGAACCTATCACTGTCTAATGTCTTAAGCGTTCTTGTCCGTTAATGCATATAAATCTTTTGACTCAAGGAGATTGCATGCATGCCGTTTGTCAATTACGGTCCTATCAGAGATACGAACGCGAAACAGCGTATAGTATGCTGTATCACCCGTTAGCAATGAATGATTACGCGCGTTTTATGTGAATATTAGGAATCAGCGAAAATCCTCCTGTCTTTGCCCTCTATCGTGTCTCTGTTTCATTGCAAATATTATTTATTAAGTATAGGGGGGGGGGGGGGGGCGAAGTGAGGTATATTTACTAATAATCATCAATTGAGTCGCTCTTTCGGTTGTATCGGTTAAATGATCATGCTTTCATAAACGAAAGAGGGCTTCTAGCTTCTTAAAATCTAGTTAAGCTTAAAACTTGATTCACAATTATATTAGTAATTTTTTCAAATGAAATTTACTATTGTCGAGTCACTCCAAATCACCCCTTCCCTCACTCCTCATTTCAACAATGACCGACAATTTTGTTACTTTTATAACAATTGTGTAAAACAGTAACTAATTCAAAAAGAGAAATAAAACTGCATGGACTTACCACTATATTATTTTATTCAACTGAATGCAAAAGAGCCAATGATATCATTACCAGAGTTGCACAAAAATCCTAAGGCACGATAATGAATGGTGGGACTTGCTTATGAGTTGCATTAGGGGATAGAGAATGCAGAAAATATGACTAATCTCAAGGTCATTGTATAAAGCTTATTTACAGTTGCGAATTATTCTAAAAGAGCCCCAACTATGTTTTTGTGAGTTATCAAATCCCACATTGGGTCCTTGCAAATAAATGCGGATAATAGGCATGCACATTAGGGAAACCACTTCCTGGGACTTGTCGATTGTAGTAAAGAAGCTTCTCGTGACCTCTAAATCTTGTTTAAATGAATATTAGTCATTGTATCTGTGGATTTGTGTTGATGTTTCAATCTCTTAGTTTCATAACAATAAAAATAATAAAACAAAATAATGTTATTTTATTTCAAAAGTTGTGTGGAATGTACTTACAAAATAGTACGTCAATTCCAATGAAAATTCACAATTTGCTTTCCTTCTAAAATGTTATTAAGATGAATCACTATTCGCTTTCCATAAATATACTGGATTAATCTTTCCTTCTTTTTAGAAATACGGGTAGATTTTTGTAAATATTGATTGATTTAAGTGACAAATTGAGTTAAACTCTGAAACACCACACATCTCAGATCAAATTAGGCTATTGTAAATGAGCGCTTTAAAACAAATTTTTAAACAAAGGGGGGGGGGTTGTTCCATCCAAAAGGAAGTAAAAATTGTTGTGCATCGTCTTTTGAAAACTTTTCACCTTTAAATTTTGCCAGTTTTAATAAAAAAAATCAGAATTTGTTCACCATCCGGTTTCATAACCCCTTTTTAATCTGTCTGGAACGATATTAATGTGCTTGCAGTTTTACTATATCTCTCCTTCTAAAACGTCAACTTGTGTTTGGTATTCCTCCATTCTTAACAATCTCTAGATATAAGCCAGAATGCACGCTTTGCCATTACCTTCGAATAAGTCTTCTTCTCTGATAACTCATTAAAAGATATTCACTTATTGTCGTATTGTCTAATTTTAGGCACAACGGAGTGAGAATTTCATAAATAGAAGAGAAGATTATTAGCAATACCATAATTGACATGTTGCAAGTTTACTTAGAGGGCCAGCTCACTTGTATTTTACTCTGGTCATCAACCAAATAATTCCACATAGATCGCAATTGAAATCCCACTCAAACACACGCCTGTTTCATACGCTTATCCTATCCCCCTCCTACACTTTCACTTCATCGTTGTGGCTACAGTAGCAGAATAGACTATCTGAATACTACAGCACTGTGTAAATTAGCGGCACAGTAGAATCCAGCCTTCTTAAGACAGACAACGACTGTAGGTTCTGTACAATAATTGCTCTAAAAACGAATTTTAAGTAAGAGCAATTTCATGCAAAGTAACTAAGGCTCCTCAAATAACCTCCCTTCATCTCCGTTGATTTCAACTCCAAAGTCGGGAGTAGAAACAATCCCCGGAAGAGGATTCATCTACTACCCACAGGAAACGAGTCAGACTGAAGAGAAACGGGCAGTTACCTGAAGTGGTAACTCCACAAAATTTTCTCAGATAGAAGCACAGATTTCATGTTAATAACAACGAAATCTACCAGGGTAATTTAACACTCTGCCACATTAATACATTTTGTGACAAACTAATTTCCGATCTCTATAAACTCAGCCAAATTCAACACAAAGGGAAGAAATTTTTACACCCAAGACGGTTAAAATTTATTTTCGAACCAGAACAAGTTCCCTGCATCTTAGAAAACGGTCCAAGCAGAAGACTTTTATCCAAGTCTCCATATTCCTTCACGTCAACTTGCTGTTAACTTGCTGTCAGGAGTAGAAGGCATGGGATGATAAAACAACCGACCATTTATACACATTTTCTACTCATCGAAACTCTGTTAAAGCTGGAGTTCGTCGTCCTTCTTCATTCCCCAATTAGGATCATCGAGGGTGAATTCAAACGCATCCATGATCGTGGCCTTAGGCGCTCATCTAGTAATTTGTCTCTAAGAAACGTGGTGGTTGATTTCCTCACCTCAAATACAGCGTCTTTAGCCTGATCATACATCAGGAAATTACGCTATACCTAATATTACAAGATTTCTCATCTATTTTTCAATACTTCTGTTTAGTTTATAGATGGTATCGCTTTCGCCTACCTCGACGGCTAGAAAAGATGAGAAAGGATCAACTGCAGATCGTTTTGAAGGACCTAATTTCTACTTCTTATTCGTAACCCTCAACAAAGAGATGAAATTGACCTTTCAGACCTATTGAAGGAAAAGAAATGAAGATTCGCACAATCAGTTTCGTAGGTACTTACACAATATTGATTATTATCTTTAATTTCTGCCAAATTCTGTGGCGGTGGTCCCAACTCTCATTTAATTTCTAAAGTACACGAGATCCAAATTCTACTTTTCTCATGAAGCTGTCACAGCATTCTCAGACGTTTAAAACTATTTTCGGAATATTTAACACTTGCATATCCTGACTCAAAATCATCTATAACGCTCTCTAAAGTTGCTTCAAATATTGCTATAGCTGATGTAGTTGAATGCAGGAAAGGCTTTGAAGTATAATATCTCGTGTACTTCTCCGCAAATTATATCAAAGGTGTTATAACAATTTTGAGAACATCCTTGGGCAGTATAAAAGTGGCAACATATTTCCAATGTCTCCTGAATGAACCAGGCCTCTGTCTTATTTCGGCCAAGTCAGTTCAGGCCATTTTTTTCAAGCGAATGCAAACGCCTTGGTTACATTCAACGGTTCAGTAAATTCATCAGATGCTTCAATGGCCGGGACATGATCCTTCCAAGCCGATGTCTGAACAAAAGCAAAAGCCATTGAGTGAATCTCAAAAGATTTATTCAGAGCTCCTAAAATTTCAGACAGCTCAAGATTTTATTATTTCTAGTGCTTTAAAAGGTATGCCAAGACCTTTTATCGTCAAATAATTCCAACTTCGGGTTTTTGAATCCCCCCCCCCCCCACCTTTGCCTCCCACTCTATCAAACATTTAATAACGAAAATCGTCTGGAATTGTTCCGTCTTGTCGTACTGTCAAAAAGACATCTTAAACTGGGCAAAAATATGCCAATCACGTAAGAGATCAAAGGCAGAAAAGTAAATAAAAGCCTTCATGGAAAAGTCTCACTAACATACTGCGGACCTTTTTTAAATGAAAGCACCTCTGTTGTTGAATTATGATTTCTAAGTTTATTTCATAGGCTTAAGAGATGCAGATGCAGAGATTCGGAACTAATGAAGCTGGACCTTGATTTACTTACCTATGTGCATAGTTTAGAGGTAGAAGAATTTTAAGGAAGTGAAGTGGACATTTTTGGTATTTCACATATATGAGAAATTTCAGGTACCTTGAGACTGAAGCGCGTATCAAGAAAAGCGTAATAATTTCATCGGAACTTTGCAGTTTGCATTACATTTTAAACTGTAGTTGTGACAGTAACAATCTTGTCACATTTGGTGGAGTTTACATATATGAGTGTTTGAACTGAACAATATTAAAGCAAATTACCATATCAAGGAAAAAATCCAAAGTAAGTAAAATTATTTTCAAATCATTAGTTACTCTTCTGCAAAAAATAATCAAAATAAAATATATACTGGTGTTTACCCTGAATGTTTGTAATCACCAAAAAAGTGCGCCTATTTTAATTGATTTCTAGGCCGAATAATAATTTTTCTGTCTAATATCCTCCCATTATTGCCAAACAGAAAATTTGAACATGTCATCTGATACGATTACGACAGAAATCCGAGATGAAAAAGTAACTGATGGTTCGCCAGTAGATAAGTCTTTGAGTCAAAGCCCCGATATTCCACGTAAAACTTGCTTCTATTTACTCATGATAAACTCTTTTATAATCTTTAATTTCTCTTTTTTAACCCAGAGGATTGGGAGATGCTGTTACATGACTCTGGATTGACGATCTACTACAATAAAGTTACTTCTGTTGCCACTCTTTCTCAGCCATTCTTAATCAGTTTGGACGAAGTGAAAAGTACCCCTGTCCCTGTATCAGCCCTTCCCTTGCTAAAATTTCAAAGCCATAACCAACGTCCATCTATTTCATTTCAGCAAAGTGTGAGTTGTTTTTTATCGTCTTCATGCTGTTCTTCCACATTTAGTCCCCAAGTCCGAGGGAAAATCTAGTCGATTGCGAAGTTGCACAAGGTAAACATCATAGTGAACCAGGGGGAGAAACTTCAGAGGCTGATAAAAAAGAAGAGGGTGAACTAACTTCAGATGAAGATAATGATTCGCGGGAGGGATCTGTTTCTCCATTACCGGCCAAACGCCATTGTCAAGGTGGCAGTAATTTCAATCCTATTTTAATTGCTTAATCTTTACAGAGCAATCAGAAAAAAGCTCGGAGCGTACGGCTAGTGTTAAAGATATCTCAGAACAAAAAAGTCCATTTAAAGTGGGTTTTGTTGTTTTTTATCTTTGTTAATTACTTTTGCAACTTCTCGTTTATTTATCTTATTTCTTAGGATTATGTAAAAAATCATCTGTTAAATTTAAAAGTATTAAATCCAGACGAATTGCGGCAGTATTGCAATTTGTTTCACAATAATGGACTCAGGTATGTTATATTTTAATTTAAAATTTTAATTTGATTTTTTGGGACATTTTTTGCAATTTTGATACTCCTTTCAAATATAGAAGATTGGATTAGTTTCAACCCTATTTTGTTTTTCCTATCGATAATCGACGAAATTTCTCTGGTTGGGTAGCTGTTTTTGGATTGCTTTTGTTGGTCCATTGCATCAGGTTTTGGAGTTTTCCTCTTGATCTCGTCCTGTGTCTTTTGGGAAGTATTATCATGCTCTGTCAGAAAGTCCTGAATGTACCTTTGTAGAGTACTGGGGTCGACAATGAGTTCTGGAAGTTCTTTGAAGAGTTCTCCTATCTCAGTTTTACACAGCTAAGTACTGAATTCTTCCACTAGGTTGGCTATTATAGAATATTGTTTGAAATTAGACTCAAGGAATTCTCTGATATTCAGATGCTTTTTCTTGATATCACATGCACCAGAGAGTTGTGTTTGGATGTAGGATAGGTGGTTGTTTGTCGCTTGTAAGGTCAGCAAGAATTTTCTCTAGAACGATAGATAATAATGGTTTCGGAACCAATAAATTTTCCCTTTGAGGTGGCATTGTTAACTTTGGGGTGTTTGCAGCATGGTTGGCATTTTTTATACATTGGATTTGGTCTCTTCAGCAAATTCGTATAGGCTGCTTCTGTAAGTGCTGATAGCCAAACATGCTGTCATATTATAGTAAAAACATTTAATCTATACCTGTCTCTGAATTCAGTCGTCTACCTCAACTTCCCTGACGGGGAATTGGTTGTGTAGGAGGAACCGAAAAGGAGTGCAACCTGGTTTAAATAGTGAGAGAAGTTATTATGAACGTTTCTGCTAAAATCAGATAGGCAGTTGATTAAAGCTCTTTTGAGTGTGCCAAAGCCACACTAGACAAACCGGGTAACGGTCTAAACATGGGTTAGAAAAATCCTCCGAATTCGAGACAAATATCAAGATTTTATAATTACCTTTCTTCAGTAAATGCTTATAGAATGCTGTGCACTTTCCCTATTTACATTATTGATTCCACCCTTTGTATTGATGATAGATGGTTTTGGCTGTTCTATTAATATGTCATTCGTATTGTTGGTTTCTTTTCAGAAATCGACAACGATTTAATAGAAGTAATCGTTTAATGCAAATGGTGAGTATTCCTACTGTTTCATTGCTCTTATTTTTTCACCTTTTTGAAATCCTTGTGTTCTTTATTTTGAAAAGCTGGGCGATAAAGGGAGCACTTTATTCGTACAGAAGGCCAAAGGTAAGCATAATTATCGTCACTCGACATTTAAATGTCCCTTCTCTTCACCTCTTTCTTTTAGAACGCGTAATTAGTAATTTCCGAAAACCTCCAATAAGTGTACTGCATGAATATTGCCAAAGTGTACTCAAAGTGCAATCTCATTTCACTTCTATGCCTTCAGGCAATGACAAGTTGCCCTTCCATTACGCAGTTGTTGTTGATAATAAATACTACCCGACTGGATCGGGAAGCAGCAAGAAATCAGCTCGATCTGAAGCAGGTGAGCTGTAGTTGATGCCCATATTTTGACATATTTATATATATTTATTTCAAATGGCAGCCGTTTTGATAGTAATCATTAGCCATTTAGCTGATTTCGGGCTTCACAGAGAGGAGGAGGAACATCATAGTGACAAAAAAGTCGAGAGGGGGGGGGGGCGGAACAGATGAGTGGATCACAGATGTAACAGAGACAGACAGACAAAAGGGCAGAGAAAAGGTAAGATGAATACTGTGAAGTAGTCGAATATGACATACAGTGGGGGTGATGGTAGTTAGAAGCCAGAAGTCAACTCCCGGTTAATAGACTTTTTTGCCGTATGAGTATACGTTGCCCAGGGTGCACTACGTGGAGGTAAGTCTATTGCACACCCTATATTTTGACATTAATCTTAATGCTAATCGAAAGCCTGGGACGGACATTTAACCAAATTAGAGCTATTGAAGAAAGTACTCAATTTAATCAGCTTCGGTTTTTTAGACGAAATCTGACATCGGTAGACTACCAGCATTTGACTAAAAATTACAGTAGTGACTACCAATTGGCATAGATATCTGTACCAAGAAGGACACTCATTATTTCATTTGCTCAAAGTTTGTTTACTCTTGACGGAATGAATTATCCGAGCTAATGCTACTAAGTTGACCTACATTTCACTAGAAATACTAATTTTTCGTTAAATAGTCTTTTTTATAACCCTTCTAATTAATATCCATTTTATTCGCTCTAAGTTTTGAAAGATTAGACAGAGTTTATTTTTTACCCCTTCTAAATTCTGTTATAGCGCGCTTGGCATTAATGGAAATGTTGCCAGAGTACAAAACATACTGTGAACGGAATCAATTAGAAATCACATCTTCGGAGTTAACAGTCGCTCAAGTGTCTGAAGCAGATCTCGAACTTTTTAATGACATGTCCGTAACAGATAAGAAGGTCTTTGAGATTGTCTGTGAGCGCCAGCTGAATTGGGCTGCGCCCTACACTCTCTTTGGGGAGTATGTCAAAAGGCATTGCATACCGGAGAGTGATATCGCTTATAGTATGACGGATCAGGGCAAGAATAAGCACCTCTTTGAACTTCGGTTTATGCAACATCATGTGCAGGTGAGTGGCGTGTTGGTTTTCTTTATTTGTCTCCTTTCAAATAATTGATCTGCTCTGACCTTATTAGCCAAATCAATTTAATTGCTCTAATAATGCAATGCGAAGTTGTATTAACTACTATTCTCTTCAAAATCTAGCTGGAGTTGTTCACAGTGAGTAGTGGTTTATGTTGAGTTAACTCTAAAGGGTTCTTAAGAGAATTTTTATGCCAAATGGCAGGCAATTTGTTACTTATCATTAGCACTTTAGTTTACTTCAGGCTTCACAGAGAGGAAGAGGAACATCAAAGTGA
>UZAE01000988.1:0-16093 GCA_900617975.1 Rodentolepis nana | reverse complement strand
CCCCCGGGAAGCCTGAAGTCAACTAAAGAATTAATGATAACTATCAAAACGCCTGCCATTTGATATTAATAATAGTAGACAAACTCAAATGAATAAATAAACATCATGAAGCCACCCTCATTGTGTTAATCTATTTATTCGATTTAAAAGTAAATATCGATTAAAGCAAGTAATTGATGCTTAGGTGAAAAGAATAAATGTTTCTCCTACCAATATTTCCAACATTTTGGGTTTTCAGATGCAAAAGTTATTTTCTTTTCGAGCGAAAAATATGTTAATTTATGAACAAGTGGATATAAATCTTGCCTCTTACAGCTTTCAGGCTTATATTTCGACCAAATTTGACAATAAAGATTTTAACACATATATAAAAACTCTAACTTTTCCTATCATTAGGTTGAAATAATTGAAATGAAATTTGTTGCAAGAAATCTTAAGAGAATATCTCGCGTTTATACAATTCCTTTCATTAAACGCTGGAAAAATAATTAAATCCAACGCTAATTAGCCACGCTGGGTGTAAAAGCCTTTGGCAAAAAGAGATTTTGAAAAGAATGAAACTACTACTACCTGAACAAACAATAAACTGGAATAAAATTACTCACATGCTGTTCCTGTTAAAAAGGAAGTGGAATTAATACTTAACCACACAAGAAGGAAATAATAAAAAACTTAATGCCTAATAAAATTTTAATTTGTTAACTTTTTGTCAACTGACCATCAGAATTACGATAAAACTTAATAAGTGAATTTATCGCCTATGAACTCACGTTGACTCCAGTAGGTGCAAAAAGTGTATCAATACGTGGTATTCATTTATTGACAAACTAATGTAGCATTCCTCAAGCGTATTCAAAAAATATCCCTTTACTTTTAAAACTGTACAGCGTTTATGATTTGTGGAAGAGATAGGGAAGTGGAGATATTGACTATACTGTAGTTATAAACCCAGAAGACTTATCTCCATTGGCAGAAATCAAAACAGCGCCATTATCTTCAACGGTCTCTATCTTTGAAGCTGTCGCCGTTGTTGAGGTAACTGTAGGTGTGTCAGCAAATTCCACGTGTTTCGTTTTGAGCGTGCTATGTCCTGAGTTTTTAAGAGGGGGAGGGAAGGGATGGTTCAACCTGATCGTTCTTGTACTTCGAACAACTGGACTAATTTGTGAATCCTTTCGGATCCCTTCTGACATGCTAGGTGTTCCAAGAGTGGTTACGACGTTTCCATGTCTTGGACATAGAACATAGTCCGGATTAGTCACAGGAGGGTCGTCAACTGAAATAACAGAAGATGAGGAAGCTGGAGGCATTATGACTTCCGGAACACTCAAAGCTGTCTCATAAGTGTTTAAACCAGTCTTATCAAGGGTATCGAACTGCGGACTGGAAGAATCAAACGAATTTTCCTTGGGTAAAAATGTTGTAGAGGATTTGGAAAGACCATGAACGGGGCAGCCAGGAGATAATTCCATGGTACCATGTTCAGCCATTGAGTAGAGGGGATGACTGTCTTGAAATGAGAGAATATATGGGTGATGCTGTTGGCTAAAGGACATTTCTCGAGACGGAGAATATCGTGGGGGTTGAGCGCGCCGGTAATTCATAGTTTCGTCGACGGTGAAAGTCTGCACACCATTCAATGGAGAAAGCTCTGTAAATGTGGTTTTCGGGTGGGTTGAGTTATTCAAAGCCTTGGCTACATTTTTGGTGGTCTTTCGACACAAACAGTAAAGAATAACACCAATTATAATGAAAATGAGGACCAAAACAATTGATGCAATACTAGAATACTTTAGAATTGCATTGGAATTGAACTGATCAAGCCAACCGGGTTCCCTTGGACCTCCAGTCCCCCACTTTAAATCTGTGAGAGTTAGCGTTACGGTCATGTTCGCTTTTCCGAAGTCATTTTTCAATAAGCAGACGTAGGTTCCAGCATTGGACTCTTGAATTTCAGGCATGAACAATTCCACTGCAACGTGTCCATGGAATAATTGGCGCACTCTAACCCGAGAAGTAGATATAATTGGATGCCCATTGTGGTACCACAAAACCTCATCAACTGAAGAGGCTTCAAACTCACAAATCAAGGTGATATTTTCGCCTAATTTTCCTAAAACCACTGTTGAAGATTTTTTAGATTTAGGTGGACAGGCCATATCGAAAGGGGAAACAGGATTGGTTTGTACATTTGAGATGGGGAATAGTGCATATCCTGCCAATCTTGGAGGAGATGCACACTTGGGAAAGGCAGTATTCTCAAGTGATCCTGGTTCCATTTGCAGGAGAGGATCAATCACAAACCCTGTTGGATCAACGGCTCTCGGGTCGATGAAATATTGAGTAGTGTTGTGGCGATCGACCCAGTCTCGCAACCATCGTAGTGAGCAGTCGCATTTCCATGGATTTCCAAATAGAAATAGTTGTTTCAACTGCATGGTTGTAAATAAACCATTGAACGAGCTATGGAGAGTTTCGAGGTTATTATATGAAAGATCTAGTAACTCGAGCTTGAATAATCCTTCCAAGGCTTCAGTAGAAATATGAAATTCGGGACTGGCTCCAGCTAAAACCAGGGATTTGAGCTTACCCCTTATGGGGTAAAAGAAATGTGCTGGCACTCTGCCAATTGGGTTACGTTTCAGATTAAGAACTTCCAGAGTGTTAATAGGAGTGAGGGCATTTGGATGAAATGATTCCACTGAAAGTGTGAGTTGATTAAACCGTAGACTGAGTTCTCGGAGATTAGGAACTGGTAGAAAAGCATCCCGCTTAATGACTGAAAGCATATTGGAATCCAGGTTGAGGTATGTAAGATTTGGCAAGTGATCCAGCTGACTTCGATCAAGGACTGCAATTTCCTGATGATTTATAGTTAGTCGAACGACTTCTTTAGGAAGAGTTGGAGGAATTCGAGTGAAATGTGTATCGAGCCTCTCACAGATACTAGCTTTCTCATTGTAATCATCTCCATTAACAAATGTGATACATCCGGTTACACTGTGGACTCGATTAACACAAACGGAAAGCATGAGCAATAAGAAACGAAACGCTATCCGGGTGAGCATTCCAAGGTAGTTTCAGCACCAAGAAGGCATAATGAAAAGGATCAAAATACTTATCCTACGCGGAGCTAGTTGCCCGAATAAAGGATGACACCTACTTCGTCCAATGGGGCTGAAGACAACCAATTGCTTTGGCCATTCGTGAACACGTGCTTTTGATTGGCATAACCTTTCGGCCAATAATATTATTTGATACTAAGTTACCTGGCCAATCAAAGTTCAGGAATGTAGATTTTACTAATATCGTGAGCATTATCACTTAAGAATGCACTTTAGTTCGTTTTACATCTTTAAATTTTTTACACCGCACGATCCAATAACCCATTTTCTTTTGAAAACAATAACTTTTATCGATATCTCGTACAACAAACATTTGTTAGAAGTCGTAAAGTGTAAATAAAACAAATCACCAATGCTATGAGATTTTAAAAATAATGTTTGGTGACAACTTTCTAAAATGTGGAAAATCCGTAAACAACTCCTTCAAATATTATCACTAACAGCACTGTAATTTAATCATTCTTCGAAAAATAATGACACTAATGCACGAGTACTATATTTGACCTTTAAGTAGACAAAATATAGATTAAAAAACGTTAAAAAGCAATACGTATGTCAAGAGAGAACATGTATGTAATAAATCAGCCAAAAAGTACGTGCATTATTTTGAAGGAACAATTTTGCTTTCTGCTGGAAATCCCTGTTTTCCCTTCTAGATTAAGTTAGCAATTATGCAAACTACGTGACAGACGAAAATGGTATCATCGAAAATGAATTTTGCTCCCTTACAGATTATCTCTCTTAATCCTTCTTGTTGGAACATTAAAAATTAACTTTTTTCAAAAATGAGTAAAAATTATGATTAGTCTAAGGCATGCTAAAGCTTTCAACATCTATTTAATGCATCACTATAAAAGTGGGTTAGTTTCAAGTTTATTTAAACACTTCTTTCACAATTTTTATTCTTTTAATGTCGCCTTGAGTCATGCTTTTCGCGGGTAAAACTAAGCTTCAAAAAGTACAAGTAAAGCTCGCAGGCATTCTTACTTTACTTAGCCAACCTATCCATCTTATTTTCGCTCTCATTTTATCAAATTAAAAATCATTTAATGGACAGGGGAGGGGAGAGGGTGAGTGATAGCCGAAATAAGTGCTTTCCGAAACACGGTGGTCGCCTGAACGCAAATTATGGCTTTAGAAATTTATCAGCTGTTACTTACCTACCGAAATATCGATTTTTTGTTAGTGTGGTTTAGAGGAAACATCTGGTTGTTTTATCGAGTAAGTGCGAAGCTTTGCAAAATTTCATGGCGGTTTAATTGACTTTTAATAAAATAAATAGGTAACGATGAAAGAATTTAATTTCTGTGTAAGAAGAGTTTTGTTGTTATTATTGCACTGACTGTCTCAAAACGAAGTCATTAGTTATCACAAAAGTATTACTTGTGACTTCTTAGGTGTAAAAATATATACCCCATGTTTCGTATGTTGTAGAATGCATTATTTATAAGTACATACATGTTTTGGCTTAAACCGGTGGGAAATTTCACTTTTTCGCTTGCAAAATGATTATTCTTTACGAAAAAACCTTGAAATATTAGAAAAAATCTATATAGGATGGAAAATTAACTTAAACAACCTTATATGTAAGAACCACCATTTATATTTTTTTGAAACTAGGAGGTACAAAATAAGTCCTTTGTAAATATCCCTGAGTGATAATGTGGTGTCACCACTGAGCATCGTCATTTTTTACTAAGTTAGAGCAATTTTCATCTCATTGGTGGTCGCCTGTATTGACTACCTTTCTAGCCATTGATCAGAATTTCGTTCATCACATCATGAGATTATGTCCTAGCAGAACAACATAAACGTAGCTCTGGTAAGGGCCTTAAGTAGATTAGTCCCTTATTAGCCCGAAAGACACAAAGGCTTAGATACATGCAGTTCGTGAAACACTAGCTGTTTATGCAAAATTGACCATAGTAACCACGGATTCTTTGACACTTCATCCATGAGGCTACTCATAAAAGGCGAAAATGGATTAACCGATTTCATAATACGACCATTCCGCTTATCTAATGGAACCATAAGTGAAGGCCGTTGTGATTTATTACAGCAGGTCATTTAAAAGCCACGTTTACTCTTACCAACCTGGAGGGGTATGGGCCATTTACAGCCCCTTGGAGTAATAAAATATATGCCTTCAGATATATCCAGACAAAATGTGTCCCGCTCTAGCTTTATTCAGTCATCCATTCATTTGTAACTTGAATTAATACGTATAGCAAGATCTTATCTGATTACAACTTATTCTATATGGGTCTTGGTGCGTAGCTCTCAGTACATTGACTTCCATTATTATAAGCTGCTATTGATGGTAATTCTAACAAAGTAAATAGATGCTCGCATGATCACGTGATCACGTGATGCGTCTAAAATTACTGCTTGATAGCAATGCTTTATTTCATTTCATTTCGTTTAGAGTACATCTATGTTGGAGGAGATGGGATGTGAGATAGACGTAGTGCACCCTGGGCAACGTATACTCATACGACAAAAAGGTCTATTAACTGGCAGTTGATTTCTCACTTCAAGCTACTATGAAGCCACTGTGTCATATTCGACTGATTTCACAGTACTCATCTCACCTTTTTTCAACCTTTGTGTCGGTCTTTCTGTCTATAACATCTGTAAATCATTATTCTGTCTTCCCCGCTCGACTTTTTGTCGCTCTGATGTTCCTCGTTCCCTCTGTGAAACTCGAAGCCAACTAAAGGGCTAATGATAACCATCAAAATGCCTTCCATTTGATATAAATAAATAATTAAATATAGGAGGAGATTAAATTTGAGCTACCGAATTATTTGTTACATTGAGATAAATCACTCTTCCCCTAGACAAAGATATGTCGTCACTTGCTATCAGAACAGCTCAAGGTCTTGTTGAAGGCCGAAATGAGTATTTTGACAGCAATCCGATCCAGAGTAGAGGTGAAAATTTGATTCTGAAGCAAGGATACCTTACCTATACCCAGGTCAAGTGGTGTAGACCCTTCTCCTAATGGGTAAAGGAAAGCATTCCAGGGAACTGCATTTAAGAGCTTGGCTTCCATATACCATACAGTAATAACTGGCATTGCATTAAAATCGCTTTCTTTCTGCATGATTTTATTTCATCAATTCGCTATTCTTAGCGTGAATCAAGGAAATCAATTTAATTACACATTAAATGAATAATAAAATTTTATGGTTCATTAGAGATTTCATTTCAGTTCGGTTTCTCTCTGTGGAGACTTTTATCGTTTAAGATGGATTTAAGTATTTTAATGACTTATACGATTTTGGCGACATTTTCAATATATCATTATTTTTTCAAAATTCCCTACAAATTTATTTCTAGGGGTATTCGCTGATAATTTCTCAAAGTTTTATTGAAGGATTTATCAATCAATCATTGCTTTTTCATTTTATGACTGCATTAGTTGATTTGTTTTAATTACTATCGAAAGAAGATAATTCTATTGGCTATTCTAACACGTGGTACAGGAGTGTCATTATAATAATCAATTTTGTCACCATTTTCCTGCAATTACATTTGATTCATGCAATATGATATCCTTCTGATTATGAGATCCCACTCGCCTATTCTGGAGGGATTTAATTTGTCTCTGATTGTCGAAAACTAGTATAAGTTTGCAAGGGTTACATAGATTAGTCCCCGTGTTGCAAGTAACGGTCAAGTAAATCGCATGTTTTTGAGTGGAATGAAGGTACAAACTTTTGGTGTCTAAACCATGTCAAGCAACAATAAAGCCGCGTTAAATTATTTGTGAGCACCAATACTATTTAGGCTTCTTACAGTGTATACTATAAGTACCTTAGATCTGATTCTAAAGGAAGAATATTTATCGCCTAAACGATGATTTCTCTTAGGGTGCTAAGAAGATTCCATATATATATATATATATAATTATCGTCAAGAATTCTGCACAGGTACTGAAAATGTTCGATCTTGCCACCAATAAATACACATCTATATTCAACCACATATTCAATCTTCATTTCGTTCTGCCTCTGAAAGGACTCCATTTTTCAATAAAACTGACCACAACCTTTATTTATCTACTTCAATCTGCATGCGTTATGTCGTATGGTTGACAGAATTGTTAAAATTGTTCCTTTGAAACGGGAACTTTGTCCAAAATAACCATTTAACTTAAAATGAGCCGATTAGAGTGTGTTGTCGTAGCTCTGGATGAGCAATTCCCGAAACAAGACTCTCCCAGCCCACCCCCACCCCCCATAGTCGCTCACTCACCCCAGCCCCCCTTTATGCAGACACAAAGATGCAGACATTTTTTACTGCTAGAAGAAGAACAGTAGTCATCAATTTGGCTGAGAATTGATCTTGAATTATTCATGAAACAATAACTCCTCGCATTCACATATATGAATAAATATACAAAGTGTCTTAAAGTAAAAACACATCCTGAGTCAAATGTGGCAGAGAAGAACCTATTAGGTGGGGGGGGGGGAGGGTGGACAGGTGTCTTATTTCACATAATATTTATTTCCGTCAAATAAAATTACTGCACTGCCATTAGGTTTCCCCATGGATATGATTTCTCCTAATAGATATTCAGTAAAATACTTTTGCTTACATCGTCATATCAAAGACGGTAGGTGCAGTTTTTGACTGTTTTTTTTGAAGTCAATGGATTCTATACTTGCGTCACACTGTGATAAAACAAACTTCTGTCTTTTCATGAAAATAAAAGTAACAGCATTCAGATTTTGAATTTGATTTAGCTATATCGTCTCGATTGAAGGAATCACATCAAAGTCTCTTGTCACTATCTTTAACCCACCTTATTTATGATTATTCGTAGAAATTGTTTCAATTTCTGTACTTCAGCCCAACTTCAGTAGTGTCGCCTTTGCGGTAAATACTCCATTACATTCACTATTCCTCTTTCAAATCCGTAACGCCTGTTCAGTCTAATTCTACTATTCCCCACACCCACCCTATTCTACTCCCAAGAATATGGCGTGTGCTCCCTGGACAATGTACTCTTATACGACAGTAAAGTCTACTAACTGGCAGTTGACTTCTCACTTCAAACTACCACGACCCCTCTGGTTGTCATATTCAACCACATTCACAGTACTCGTCTTACCATTTCTCTGCCTTTGTGTCTGCCTGTCTCTTTTACATCTGTGAATCACTCTTCTATTCCTCCTCTCGACTTTTTCTCACTTTGATGTTCCTCATCCCCTCTGTGAAGCCCGAAGTCAGCTAAAGGGCTAATAATAACTAACAAAACGCCTGCCATTTAAAATGAATGACTCCCAAGAATATGGCTTAGATCATTTGAGTGTTTCGGTGGTCTAAGAGATCTTTCCTATAGAGCCTGGATTTAGCAAAATTCATTACAAGTCCAATGGTTCAAAATTATTTTAACAGGGCGAAAAGCAAGTTTGTTTTTTCATAAAATCATATTTGGTGAGTTTTCAGGAGGAAATCAAGTTCACTCAGTGATATCCTCACCCGCCTCCATTACCGTAGATCCAATATTGTTTCTCAAATACAAGCTTAAAATACTTTATTAGGCATGTATATATAGCGAAAAATTTGAAAAGTCCTTTTGCAGAAATGTCATATTTCATGAAAGTACAACCGATGTTAAAGGTAGCGAAAAATCTTACTATATTGACCTTGGAAGGTTTTTCTGCATTAACGGCTTATCATTTGACCCGGAAGTTTGTGGGGCATCTATTCCACGCATTGTACTATTTTATAATGATGACAGATTTGTAATAATAATAAAAATAATTATGATGATAATTTTTATTGGTTTCTTTCTCAAAATAAAACTGTTCTATATTTTTGTTGCGTGGCTTATGCAAGAAGTAAAATTGAAGCCAAATTTAATGCTGTATCTGTCTGTTTATAAATGGGAAACAGCAATGGACAAATGCTTAAAATAGCCAAATTATTAATAATTTAAATAAATATCATTGCAGTCGAAATATTAATATTAATCGTAATATTTCGGAGATGCAATCTCGGACTTAAAAAATTGTTGGATTTGGGCTGGAAAAATTAATCCGCATAAACCTAAAGCCCCCATTTAATATTGCAATTTTATGGATTGTTTGAGTGAATTTTAAACCCACAAACAACTTAAAGTGTAAAATCAAGTTTGGAGATTAGCGCAAAATAATTGCATACTTGGGAATTTTTGAAACCTTTTATTTGTGAACGAAGTTAATAAAGGTGTATTCTAAGGAGACAAAGTCCTCGTTGAAGAGCACCGTACAACTCAGAATCACGGTGGATTCCAAATGGTGCAGGAAATTTATTTATTTATTTCAAATGGCAAGCGTTTTGATAGTTATAATCAGCCCTTTCATTGACTTCAGGCTTCATAGAGGGAGGGAACACCAAGGTAATAGAAAGTCGAGTGGTGTGGAACAGAAGAGTGATTCACAAATGTAAAAGAGACAGAGAGAAACAAAGGGAGATGAGTACTATATAAGTGGTCGGGTATGACATTCAGTCGGGTCATAGTAGTTTGAAATCAGGAGTCAACTGCCGGTTTATAGACTTTTGCCGTTTGAGAAAACGTTGCCCATGATGCACCCCAAGGCATAGGACATTATTAGCAAGAATCTGAAAACAAATTAAATTTCAACTGTTAAGTTTATTTTAGTGTGTTCCACATTCCCTTGTCTGACGTCGTTTCAATTTGTCCCTTAATTTGGAGAAGTAAGATTTATTATGGGTCAGATAAAAGGTCAATGGGCAATGTCTTTTGAAATAAATAAATGAACAATTTGAAGATTTCAAGGCAAATAGCATCACCTTTGACAGCTCCCAGCAAAAATCTTGGGTGTCGAAATCGCATTCAATTACAGAAGTACTATTTTATTTGCTGATATTACAAATTATCCAAGTTGCTAATGACTCGATTCAGGTGTCCTTACACTTCCCAATGAGAATCATACGCCTGAATGCCAAAATTGCCGACATCTTGACTTTCATCATATTTGAATCTCAGTGTTGCCAAATCAAGCAGGCAGATTTCGTCGCATTTACACTGGATTATCGATTAATTGGTTTTCGCGCTGTTTCAAGGAAATTAAATCTCCTTAATAGGGGATAATTATTGGCTTTTTATACACCTAGTTAGTTTCAGAGTTTGAAGTTGTGGATAAGCAGTTATTCTTCCAAAATAATAAAGTTTGAATAGGTCGAGAAACGCAGAACGCACATTGGTGCAACATATTTGAAGCAAAAAACAAATGACCTTAAATACCTCCCCCCCCTCCTCCTCCAGTCTATGTAGGTCTTATTGAGAAACATGTAAATTTTGGGAGACAATTAGAAGGCTCGGAAGGGAACGTCACACCACGAGTTTTCTATGCCAGAATCTCAGTGTCTAGTTGCCACGCTGTTCACAATTACTAAAGTTGACAGTGGCTATTGCTACCTATTAAAAAATATGCTTATATACTTGTAGCAAGTTCTTCATCTCCTAATCTTACCACTGCCAGCATTTTACGAATAAAAATTCACTTGTCTTTTATTGCTCACTTTTCCTCGCGTAGAGTTTGAAAATAAAGTTGACATTGCATGGGAGAGGGAATGAGGGAGGTGGTATTTTTTCTTCTTTGAGAACACAACAACATGCACACCACGCCAGACTTGCTCTTTCTGCATGTTGATTTAAAGTTTTAGCAGTAAAATGGAATGCCCAATAAGATGCAGGCAATCAGCTAATCGACAAACTGAGTAAAAGGGAAACAAAGTTTTATGAAACATGGTAATCGATATTTATTTATGTCAGAAGAAACGTTTCACAGATGTAAAAAAGACAGACAGACACAAAGGTAGAAAAAAGGTGAGATGAGTACTGTAAAAGTTGTGGAATATGACAAACAATGGGGTGATGGTAGTTTGAATTGAGAAATCAACGGCCAGTTAATAGACCTTGTTTTCGTATGAGTATACGTTGTCCAGGGTGCACCACGTGTAGGTAAGTCTATCACGCACCCCTGGAAATCGATATAAATCCTGGGGCTTAGGAATTATGATGGTGAGCTTTTAGTTAACTTACCAACTTCTCAAAATTTCTTTGAATGATTTTGTGTTTTCTGAGCTCATCACCGTCTTTAAAATCCCTTTGACAACGACAGGGGGGTGGGAGGGGGAGTGGGTATATTTTGTCATATCTTATCTGAAGTGGAAGGCAGCATAGACATCTCGTAGTCGGAGGGTAGTTTGACTAAACACCACTCTTCCAACTTACTTCAGTCTTCACCGCATGCCAAGATTAGGGGGAGGGGGTAAATTACTGGTGAATATAGTGTTTTTTGGATAATCTGCATTAGATTCTGATTGAGGCGTGTCTATAGACTTCTCTTGATACACCACCAAAACTCATCACGTTGGCGGCATCAGTCCACTGTCAGATTTGCGTGCGAATGCGGTTGAGGGTGTTTTTCAAAAAATTATAATTCGGGCTCTATAGGCTCAAGAGTAGTGCTCGAGGTGCATGTACTTCATGCTAATTCAAAATCCCATCAATCCCCCCCCCTTAAACGACCGCCTACTGGGAAAGCTATCAGTGCAAATAGATGACCTCGAGCAATCAAATCTGCCAGCTTGACCCGCTTCATTTCCACCCATTGGTAACAGAAGTGATGCACCCCTTGGCACTTTAGCTATCATGGCCCCATATCCCACGGTCCAGTTGACCGGAATTTCCTCCACAAACTATTTTAGTGTCATTAAAACAAAATAACCGTGCTATTCGTCAAGCCAATATATAACACATTCAAATGTGAATTAAATGCCTAGACACTGTTCGAATTTCATTACATTTAAGGTATGTAACCTCAATACAAAGGCTAATCTTAATTATTAAAGTTCACCAACCAAGATGGAAGGATGGACATGAAGATCTTCCATTTTGGAGGTAGACAGATTTAAGGATTCGATCAAAATTTTGTAACCATCGGTATAATAAAGAATTCAATCAGTGAGGTCAAAATGTAAGCTACCTATCATAGATCATGAGCTAGAACCCCGTTAGGTAGTGGTGAACTAGTCATTTTAATTGATGTCAACAATAGGAGAGACTGAATTTAGGCCCCTCGTAAAGAGCGGTTCCACA
Organism: Rodentolepis nana; assembly: GCA_900617975.1. Lineage (NCBI taxonomy): Eukaryota > Metazoa > Platyhelminthes > Cestoda > Cyclophyllidea > Hymenolepididae > Rodentolepis > Rodentolepis nana. The sequence goes on along the minus strand of UZAE01000988.1, from coordinate 3,847 downwards.
ACAGCTTAATTCTGTTCGCACCAGATGATGATCTCTTGATTCAAATGCGGTTTTGTGGACGAATCAATAATCATTACAGACAATCGATAGAACTTACCAATATGAAGAGTAAGGTCAATATTATCAAAGACACATTGCACTCTCATTGCATTTTCTAAACTGTGATAGGTGAAATGTAAATTTGACTATAATGACAAGCAGTGCTTTAGCGTATTGACAGCACTTTGTGAGAAATTTTCTGAAAATCATATATAATGTTGCATTGATTAGTTAAATGAATAAGGCGAAAGAGCAATCATTTCCCAATTTTCTCTATATCTGCAATAATTAGTGACTCAAAATATACAATGAATTGTAAGAGGTGATCTCCAATGCTACTTTTTTATTAACAACGTTGGTTAACAATTGCTTATCACCAGTGATATGAGATTAATCAATTAATCACTTTAAATTCCACTTTGATATAGAAACTGGATACATTTTGCTCAAAGTGATGATTTAGAAAAATGCAATAAAATTCCTTATTTATTTCTTTTCACTTTTAAAAAAATTGGGCAAATTGCTTCTCTGAGAGGATTGCAGTCTATTCCTGGTGGAATGCAGTAAACACATATACGTATTTTGTTTTGAGAATAAAAAACGTATAAACAATGCCATTTTTACGATTATGGACTCGATGAAAAATTGGATATGCTCCAATCTCCGAGCAACATCCAAAATACTTCTGCATAACCTGAATAAAAATGCATCTAGTTACAAGAGAGTGTGCGTTACAAACCACAGCTTCAAATTTTTCGCTTACATCCGCAACTGCAGCACAAAATAGTTGTCAATTGATGGTATGTGACACTGACAAGCAATATTGGTTTTTTTTTTTAAGAATTTCACTGAAAGAGCCCTTATTGCTTAGAAGGTACCGTTATTAAGGCAACCCTGGTGGTTATATCAAATACAGGTGAGGTGGTTACAATGGCCAGCTTAACACAATGAAGACGCAAGTAAGCTCATTTGAGTAGAGAGAGAGTGGCTGGGCACACTTGGTATCCCTTTAGCCACCAAATTTATGGGAAAATGTACAAATATACCCATGAGTGCCATGGTAGTGAATCTACTAACGGACTGATAAATAACTTGTAGTTCAGAAATTGAACCCAAATCACCCGGTGGGATCCCATATATTGAGGCATTTATAAACAAAGATAAAATCAAGCTCACGTTAACTTATCTCCATAGAAATCCATATTTGTAAGCGCATAGGGGAAAACGTGATTTTCAATTTCAACCCAGTTGATATTTTAATAAAAAATGACAAAATACGTGGCTGATATAATTTGACTAATTATTTAAAAAGGTATTATTTTTCTTCATTTATGCACTTATTTGAGGAGAGCGTGTTAACAATCATCGGTATAAACAGCTCCCGAGATACACGAAATTCTCGTTTTTTAAGCGGGTCTGGGTGAGTTGGTCTATCTCCCAACCGTCTTACCACCCCCCTTTCATTCAGCGTGTTCTGAATGTTGTGTGCAAGTCCGTTAATATTAGAAAAGTCAGTATGTCAGAAAATGCAATGCGTTGTTGTGTCTAGACAAGACAAACTTCCTGTCTTTCTCAGTGATTAAAGCCAGTTCCCATCTTATCTCAAACTTTGAACTTAATCATTTGAATAACCATACAATTTATCTAAGCGTGCCATTATAAAGAAGTTTGCCCTCAATGACAATGGAACATAATTTAGCCACTCTAATTTGCATTGGCGCAAATCTAACACATTTCAAAGAGTTCGCCTTCTTAAAAGTTAGTTCAGTTTAGGTGGGGTGTGGGATAGACTTACCTCCACGTGGTGCTCCCTGGGCAACGTATACTCATACGGCAAAAATGTCTATTAACTGGCAGTTGACTTCCGACTTCTAACAACCACGACCCGACTGTACGCCATATTCCACCACTTTCACAGTACTCACCTCACCTTTCATCTACCTTTGTGTCTGTCTCTTTTACATCTTTAAAACACTCTTCTGTTCCCCCCCCCCCCCCTCTCGAATTTTTTCGATTTGATGTTCCTCTCCCTCTGTGAAGCCTGAAGTCAACTAAAGGACTAATGATAACTATCTTAAAGCCTGTCATTTGATATAAATTATTAAAGTTCAGTTTAGGTCGAATTTACTCCAGGCTGAGACCATTTTGATTACTTAAGAATAAGAAAAGTGGCAGGTGAGTAGCAGATTCATTCAGCAATCAATGAGGATCCCCGTGACCACGAGGTCGAGCGCCCCAAGAAACAGATAAAACCCACTTAGCAAAGCTATTTCTCTGACAAAGTCATCGACTCAAAACATCGACATTTGCTACTTCTGTTAGTGTGCCGTCTGCAAAGTCAGAACTCATGGTTTTGATTTCTAGTGTTGAAATTCCCGGTTATGGTATAATTGAAAATTCCCCTTAGGAGATCTGCAAAACGCTTGCATTCTACGCAACATGAGCCTTGGAAAATGCCTTACTTCCAGAAGGGTTTGGGCGTAAATGAAGCCGAATTCCCTTTAATCACAGTATATTGAAAATCGATATTTTCCAACCTAGTTATAGGAAATTTAAATACCATAGCTAACTGGCATCAACTGATCTATATTTGATGTGAATAATCTTACCTAATTTTAAAGATATTTTTGATTAAAAGTCCGACTAAGAATACAGACCAGGTGGGCTCTACGACTATAATCTTGAAACCACTAGTGAAAACGCATTAGATACAACTTCCTGTTAGCATATATCCTTGCCCAACCTGAAATGTCATTCATCTTGTCTATAGAGAAGACAGAAAGGAAATGTTATTAATGACTTAATTTATTTCTGCAGTTCTTTGAAACTGGAACGAGGAGTTGCTAGAGCAATAATTGACCAATGTGACCTCAGGAATGTTCCCAGTGTTTCCCGTGTACATTATGGACGTCAGTTGTCCCTCAGTGTGGTTACTGGCACGTCGCACATTTTTCTCCCAAAATAGGGAATCATTTTCGTCTTTTGGAGTGGGTTGGAGGGATAAAGTATGGTTAAATAGGTTAGGAAAGAGAGGTGGGTTGGGAGGGGGTGGATAGTGGGGTAGGGGGGGTGGATAGTGGGGACTATCTGGATGTCCTTGCGCAAGAAGAGATACAACAGCTGTTAGTACTGATTATGTTGTATTGCCGATTTCGCTCTGAAACCAAATAAATTTTACGCATTCAGTGATTCCTCCTTGAAAAAATGCGCCATTCCCATTCCCACCTTTGATATCCCTTTTCGCAGAGTTTTATTTACTGTGATTTGGCGGTGAAAATACAATGCTTCCTAGCAACCATTTAGTTCTCACCTAATATATAAATTAAATTTTGCCGTTAATTAAATTTTGTAAATTTTTTTAAGAAGGTACTCATTATAGACGTATTTTTAAGCAGAATAAAGAGTTGAGTTTGCTAATTAACAAGAGGTGGGGGATCAACCGAATTTTGAAAGAAACCATTATAATTTTGAGGGGAAAATGACAAATATGTAAATATATAAATACAAATATATATATATATATAAACATATTTTAAATGGCAGGCGTTTTTATAGCTCACATTAGCCCTTTAGTTGACTTCGGGCTTCACAGAGGGAAGGTTCGTCAAAGTAGCAGTAAGTCGAAGAAGGGGAGCAGAAGAGCGATTCACAGATGTAAAAGAGGCAGACAGACACAAATGTAGAGAAAAAGGCAAGATGAGTGCTGTTAAAGGGGTTGAATATGACAAGCAGTCGGGCTATGGTAGTTAGAAGTCAGAAGTCAACTGCCGGTTAATAGACTTTTTTGCCGTATGAGTATACGTTGCCC
>UZAE01000987.1:0-16097 GCA_900617975.1 Rodentolepis nana | reverse complement strand
TGGTTGAGCTCCAAGCACAGAGATTCTTGCTTTGGCGCATTCAGATTTGGACGCCAATAAAAGGCATTGTCTATCAGTTGAACTGCATGTTATCGAAAAACTCTTCCACTCCTTCCTCTCATTATGAATTTTAAATCCGAATATTTGCATTCTTAACGAGCTACACATCCAAACACCCTGTAATGTAGCCGAGAGTTTAGAAGGATATGTTTAGCCAAGACTAATGGGCTCAAATTGAGTAATTGAAACATGGAAGCATTATCGTTTACAAAAACTCTATCTATCCACTGAATATTTATTTATTTATTTATATCAAATGGCAGGCGTTTTGATAGTTATCATTAGCCCTGGAGCTGACTTCGGGGCTTCACAGAGAGGAGAAGGAACATCTAAGTGACAAAAAGTCGAGAGGGGGAACAGAAGAGCGATTCACAGATGTACAAGAGACAGACACAAAGGTAGAAAAAAAGTAAGATGACTGCTGTGAAAGGGGTCGAATATGACAAATTGTCGGGCCATAGTAGTTTGAAGTGAGAAGTCAACTGTCCATCAATAGACCTTTTTGCCGTATAAGAATATGTTGTTCAGAGTGCACCACGTGAAGGTAAGTCTATTGCGCACCCCACCCACTGAGTATTGTAATAGACATTTGTGGTAATAATTTCAGGTACATTGAATATGAATCCACGAGGCTAAAATACCCCAATCTAGCTATACTGAGGCCTCTTAATTTCAGTTTGAAGCCACATAGAAGGATCCGCTTGAGAAATGTGCGTAGGCGTTTGTTCAATCTCACCTGATTTTTGTTCAACCAATTTTCTACTATTTTCCTGGAATATTATGCAGTTTTGTCAAGATCCATATTCTCTGCTTTCTAGCTTGTATTACCTACCAGTTCGGATCGGTTTGAAGGCTATGGTGAATGTGCTCAGTTCCAATGGGGTTGCACTCGGGCAGACATTTCGTGGGGTGAGACAATCTTCTTCATTCCTCTCTTGACGCTAAAGCTGAGTTGACAGGTGACCAATCAGTCCGAATTTCGGAATCGATTGTTTCATGAGTGGAGGGAGGAGGGGGGGGGGTTAAACACTGATAACATGCCATGCTAGAATGATTTTTGGCGGGAAAAATTGAATAGCGACTTTATGTTGTCATCAGCTGTAACAGCTAGAGAGGTAACAGCAGAATGAGAGAAAGGGTACGGTTTTTGGTCGAATTTTGAGAAATGATGATAGTGGATGCATTCCAAGCACCCAAGTACACTTTACTTCCCAGTTTTGATTAAAAACTTCGATTACTAACAATGATCAATTCGAATTATTTCATGGAATTGCGAAAGTCACTTATATTGAGAAATGGAGTGTGGATTTTGCTTTCGTAATGTTGAAAGCGTCAGAGGTACTAAATAGTGGATGTTTGCCATTATTAAAAATCTGATAAAGATTTGCAAACAAGCCACAATTCTATAAATAAAAATATCGGATAAAACCCAAATCGCTCTTTAAGGGTACTTTTGGCAACAGAAGTGTAAGTTGAAACATTTAAAACGATATACAACGATGATAGGCTGATTCAAATTTTCTTGGTTAAAAATTGTTCCCTTAATTGTACAAAAATAACCACAGATGGAAGAGGCTTGATTTTTCTATTCTATTCTATTTATTTCAAATGGCAGGCGCTTTGATAGTTATCATTAGCTGATTTCGGATTCATAGAGAGGAGGAGAAGCATCAAAGTGTCAAAACGACGAGGGGGACAGAATAATGATTCACAGATTTAAAGGAGACCGACAGACACAAAGGCAGAGAATTGGCAAGATAAGTACTGTGGAAGGGGTCGAATATGACATGCGGTCGGGCCATAGCAGTTTGAAGTCAGAAGTCGACTGCCGGTTTATAGACTTTTATGCCGCATGAGTAAACGTTGCCCAGGATGCATCACATATGATTTTTCTATTCTAAAGTGGGAAAAATTCATACGCTCAATTTGTATGAAGGTCAAAATTTTGCATTTGAAACCGGCGGCAAAGATATCATCTCTCTTTCCATCTTTGGATTACATTAATGAATTTTTTTCTCTCAAGTGAAATTGACAGTCTTACAGAGAGAAATTTAATACTTATTTCTTAATTTATTAAACAAAGGTTGATATCCAAATAGAAATGTCTGAATATTTAGAGACGTTTCACACTTAATAAGTAACTAAATAAACTGTAGAATTGTCATATTTCGCTTTTAATTATCTAATTATTAAAATAGAATACCTTAATATTATCTATAATGAAAAAGAATTAATTGTAACCGAGCATAGACTTCCCTTTTCTTCTTGGTGATTATTGATCATAATGATGATGCTTAATGCTTTCGTGAATGCTAAATTATAAACCCCAAAAAGGAAATATGCTAATCGTCTTTGATTGGAAGGTGCCATTTAAAAATGGTCAATCAACGTCAGGGGTAAGGACACTAACTACTAATTTTCTTGAGAAATGTGATATTTGTGAGTTGTTTTTTTCTATGAGTGGCATAAAGGTTGAGGTGAATGGAGTGTGAGGATTCGATAATCTTACTACTCTTCTCAGGATGCGCATAACAGAATTCTCCATAGACGGAGGCTGACAGTTGACAATTTGAATTTGGAAGCAGATTTTCGGGGAAATTAAGTGGTTAAGGTCATTTAAGAAGACACGCCATCTAACATTTATCAATATTTTACCCTTAGTTAATGCACAATCTGCAACCGTAGACGCCGTTCCAGATAGAAGAAGATGAATTAAATGTTGTGAAATTAAATGAAAATTTCACATTTAGTTCTATGTATAGACAACCCGCTATTTAGGTATCTGATAAATAGAATTGCAGGAATTGTTTATTGAGGAAGTAATCTTTTATTTGGATCAATTTAAGGTTTAATTCCATTTCTGGGCACTTGGTCACATTAAGAAATGACTGGATTGGTTTCCTTTGCCAGTTCAGTGAATAATTTTTGACAATTCTTTTAAGTTCTACCTTGATTGGCATAATACTCAAAAGCCACAGGAAATAAATGGAGGATAGATGAAAAATAAAATTCATATTCAAGATTATTGTAAAATTTAATCATATCACGGATTGCTACGCTAGTAAAGCCTGACTGACTCAGAAATATCTGTGGCAGATTCTCCTACATCTAGCTAGACTCCCAGAACCAGATAAGCTATAGCCCAGCTATGAAGGAAACAGACGTACAGCACGGAAAACGTTTACTCATTAAGTATCTCGCGAGCAAAGTGTACACGCAGGGAGCTTAATCATGATCAGGGTAGCGGATTAATTTAAACAAACAGAGGTTGATGATTGGCCACTGTTTGTACGATCGCTGCACACAGAGTTGTACGCCGCATCTCCCGATTCTGGCGTGCAGGCATGCGATGATGCACTAAACGATAACGTGTCCCACAAGTTAATTCATTACTGCAAAGCAAAGTTATAGATGGATTGGTTTACTAGCTAAATTTGTTATGATAACCTGATTGTTTTAAACTAATCATGGTTACATACTAATTAATAATTAAGTAGAAACTGATACAGATTTTTCATCGGAAATAGGAAAGCAAAGTGAAGTATATTTCTCTAGTTTATTACAAATTATTTTTATTGTAATGTAGTCATAGCGTTAATTATTCAAGTACTTGTAGCATTAGAATTCTTATATGCTAATTAATTGCTACAATTAGGATGCATGCAATGTGAATCACAAGTGGTTTTTGTAAAGAGATTTCGTGACAGTTGAACATACAATGTGGTAATTTATAAAATGTTATCGTATCGATCACTGTCAGCATGACGGGGGCTTAAAAAATGACAGTTGATTAAAATTAAAGTAAATTTTGTCATGTAAATTATAAATTGAACTACCAGAAATAGAATACTTACAAGTTCTAACCAAGAAATAATGACTGAATCTTGAATTAATAAAACAATCCATTTAAAATAATAAATAGTGTGAACAGATAAGCAGATGGTTGCAGTCTAACTAATTTTTGAGCACGATTATGCTATTTCATCTCGGTTTTTGCTCTCTAATGACGACTAGTATGCCACAATGAACAAAAAATCATTTAATGTCTCAATATGATTTGATTAAAGATGTACTGGACGATTTCACTCACAGAAGGTTCGAGGTTTCAACGAGTTGATTCAAATGAATTAATACTAAGCATTTTATCAGCCTAAAAACTCCCTTATTCCGATTTTGCACTTAGAAATGACGTGACTTCGTATTCTCAACATCTGGTTCAGTGACTAACTCATTTTAAGATATCACGGCTTAAGTGTTGCTATTCTAATTACCTCAAGATTATCCCCATGGAATCAATTCACGAATACTGATACTTGCGATGCAGTTGACATTGAATCGGACAGGGAGGGAGTCCAAATTGTCTTGAAAGGAGACAATCACGGAGGTACAGGAAACAAAGTCTTTTTATGAAAAGTGTTTTACATAGTTTGATTTATAGACTGGTGTTGAAGACTGTTCTTACCCATTCGGCTTATTATACAGTTGTTCTTCCGTATTGATAGAAGTTCTTTAAGACGAAACGTATGACCTTTGAAGTGTATACTGGGTTTTATTACCTCTTGGTTCGTTTTACCATTGATACATCATCTGGTGCCAAATTTACAATCTTTGCCATTAGGATCAAATTAAATGATCAAAAGTCGTAAGTGTTCGTCATATATATCACGTAATCATTTGAGTAATGAACATTAATAGACATAATCTATTTTGAAGTGGTAGACACAGAAAGAATTTCGGAAAAAATTGTAGAACAATATCCACCTCCACACTTTCTGAAAGTTGAAAAGAAGAACATTAATTGTGTGAAGTCGATTTGAGCATTAAATTTTAAACACGCCATCTGGTGATTCTTTCGAACAGATGGTGCTAGAAGTTTATGATTCACCAATTCAATTCTTCCATCCCAATCTCCTCTCGAAACCGAACTGTAAATGACTCAACATATATTTTTAACAAAGCAACATTTTAATTAACTCAGACTTGGATTTGACAAAATGTGGAGGGTGGTCTTTTTAATTGGTTCTGTGACGACATTATCTGCTTGATGTTCGATTGGCTTAAATTGCCAAATTTATTATCATCAGAAGCATTCACATTTTAATTTCTAAAAGCAAATCAATGCTGAGTGATAATAGTTCATACTCAGACTAAATTTAAACAACACATGTAGTCTGATTTTTTATTGATTTTGTTTCCTCATTCTCCACCTCCTGTTCCATGGGCATAAATTGCAAATTTTATTATTACCAGTGGCCCACACATTTATGCTGCTAAACATATATTACAGATGAATGAAAATATTATTGTAATTAAAAAGAAATTTAATTTTATTATAATAAGTGGCATATAATAAATCATCTAATATATTTTATTGTAAGATGCTAATAGAAATAAATGAATATTAAATGCATTGGAATAGATTTTCATTCGATTTCATTGAAGATGCAAATTTGACAATTGAACGCATATATATTTCAAAGTAAAAATCATTATAAAGGGTTTCTAGATACTTTCACTTTGAATTTCACCTCTAAGTTTGTGAAAGCCATTTACTCTTCACTCTTGAGTTTGAAACAGTTCCTTGAGGTCATCACATCAGGAATGGGAGCAAAGATTGGCTGAGCCAAATACTGAATAAAGAATTGGACGATTTGCTCTAAAATGAAAGTGACAGGGATATTTATTTATTTCAAATGGCAGGGGTTTTGATAGTTATCATTACCTTTTTAGCTGACTTCGGGCTTCACAGAGAGGAGGAACATCAAAGTGACACAAAGTCGAGAGAGGGGGGGGGGACAGAATAGTGTTTCAAAGATGTAAAATAGATACAAAGGTAGAAAAAAGGTAAGATGAGAACTGTGGAAGGGGTCGAATATGACACACAGTGGGGTGATGGTAGTTTGAAGTGAGAAGTCAACTTTTTTTGCCGTATGAGTATACGTTGTCCAGGATGCACCACGTGGAGATAAGTCTATTGCACACCCCGCGACAGGGATATTTTTTGATTAAAGCACTCAAAAATTTATACACTTAATCCACCTAATTTCTGAAAAGCACATGCAATCATTATTCATATCTCTGCTATTTTAATCCCTTAGTATCGAATATCAAGTGATGACAATAACCAGGAAAAATTTGACTTCTTTATTACACATGCTTAAAACGAAAAGAATGTAAGCTCTACTTGAGGCATTGTTTCAATTAAAGTGCTTAGGCTCTGAATTGTTCAATGTATTGACAATGGGATTGAGTGAATTACAATTTCATTAGAAAGATACGAATTGGATAATAGGTGGTTGACTTTCAAATTCAAGTACTTGAAAGGGAGAGGGAGGGATGAGAGATTAGTTATAATTGACACTCTTGCATTTTTAATATTTGTTCCAGGTTTTTAGTTTGTATTGTTGAAAATATGATCTCTTCATCTCATTGGGCAGACTATAATTTAAAAGTAATATATGAGGGTGGTCACTCGATAGTTCAGAATTTATAGGTAAGATTTCGCGCCCATAGGATAACAATCTATGCTCATAATGTTCAATTGCTTCCAATAGGGCCCACCAAAACTTCTGTAACTTTAATTTATTCACCTTTTTTTACTTCTGCGTTGAAGTCGAAAATGGGAGAATTCGGGAAATCTGTGGGGGCTTACATTCAAGCTTACAGGAAAGTGCTGAAGATTACAGCCATAGTGGTACTGGTTATTTCTCTCATCCTTCTTATTGCTGGATCCGTTTTGGTGGCCCTCAATCGCAGTTTCTTCGATGCTAGTCTTGATCTTTCCATCGATAAGGATGAAGCTTATTTTGATGAGGAGGAAGCAACTGCAAAGTAAGTTCTTCATCAAACAGAAATGTTCATATTGATATGAAAGAGGTAATATTTACAACAGATTTAAATAATCTGTTTGCAAGCTAAGATAGCACTGAGAAAAAAATTGAGTTAAAAATATATCTAAGATAAGCTTTAAGTGCTGGTAAGTAGCTGACAGAAATGGTGTCTTTGTTTACAAAGTTAGAAGATCAAATACTCACTGTCTAAATGATGCTCTTACTGATGCGAAGAAGGAAGAGAGGTGGAGAGAGGTAGGGAGTATTTAAATGAGGGGTACAATAACATTGAACAAAATTTGCAAAAATTCAAAATGGTGCTTTTGATTGCAATTATTCTTTGCTCATTAAAGCGAAGTCAAAAGAGAGGTATAGAGAGAGAGTGTATTTTAATGAGGAGTACAATGTAATTAAACAAAATTCGTAGAACTTGATTAGAACATGTATGATTTAGAGGGACCTTTGCAAAACTCACATTCCAAAACTTCTCTGTTTGGCCAAGACCTTCACAGAACAGATGAATTCTCACAGCACTGGATTTTCCATCGAATCTTATTGTTCTCGGGTCTCTGACACCACGAGGAATTGCGTTTCCACACGAAACGAACCTGCAATTAAAGCCGTAATCTTATGGAATCGATCTTGTAACCTACATTAGTAATTGCTACTACTAAATCACATACTATTTATCTTATAACTGTCCTGCAGATAATTGCAATGTCCTGGCTTAATTTTACAATCCACTTTATCATTAAAAGTGAAAAAATGTCCAAACATTTCGCAATGCTTCACTCTACGCCTCATCTCATACATAAGTTAAGTCAGAGTGGAGAGTCTATTGGACCATCAGAATGTCATCTTCTAACCAGTAGCAAAGGAAGTCCAATCTATTTCTTGAAGTGGACGAACAATGACTGTACTCATTCTTCCATTTGAATTAAGCAGTGAGCTGGTGGAAGTAATGTCAAATTCTAACCAGACAGAATCTATTGTCCTTTTTTCAATATTTTACATCCAACTTTCAGCAATAGGCGATTGTTGAATAACCATTTACATATTTCAAATCTATTTGGATTTAAATGTCTCAAACACAGTGAAGTGTTGTTTTAGATGAATTTTTAATTTCATGTGAAAATTAGCTATGTTTTAATCTATGTGTTAAAAGATTTCAAACGCCTATTCTGTCTCTTAATATCTGTTAGGAAAATATTCGCAGGATTTGCATTGCTTGCAACAGGCTTCCTCCTTCTTCTTGTGACAGCGAGTATGGGATGTACCATTCTTGAGTGTGGTATATTTGGAAAATTGGTTGAAAGCGGCAGCAAGTAACGTGAACTCTCCCTTCTTTCTACCCGTTCGTGGAAGTTGTCGTACTGCCTCATCCATCAACATCAGTAAATTCATTAATACGAAATATTTTATGCCGTTGAGGACAAACTTCATCGAATCGTCCAACTCATCCGTTTGATTTGCCACTCACTCCCCCCTCCCCTCCCCACCCCAACCAACCATCCCCCTTTCAGCCTCTCAATTAACTTTCCCAAATATGTACCTTGTCAGTGTGAAAATATCAGTATGAGTTCCTGCTATCCTCTTCACAACCATTAATACTGGGGAAAGTGGCCGATTACTAATTGATTGAATTAACTACCATTGAATAATAGTGACTCCAACAGTGATGAAGGTGAAGGTGAAGGCGTATGAAAGGAAGCAGGAAACATTGTCACTACATTAAAGTGTCTTGCTTCATTCAGGTTTTTTGGATTTTGAAATGGTTGGAAAGACAAAGTCTGTTTGCACGACCTTCGTCCACCTTCAGTGTTAGAATAGTTGTGAAGAGATATTCGAATAGTTGCTTAGCATTTTGTAATCAGATCTTATTGATGTGACGATTCACATGATCCAGGGTGCGGTGATAAATTTCAGAATTACGGCACTATTTCGGATCAATTTAAATTAGCTTTCTAGGTAAAGTAGATTTTGCCATTAATGGACAATAGTGATCTCTTAGAGTGAATAGGCAGATTATGTTGCTAGTTTTATTTTCTTGTGGGCACTTTCGATGAATGCCACGGAAATAGTTTGATCAGTAGTTTGAGGTAAACTAATTGATCAATCAATTTTGCACATCACATAAAAAATGCGTCCAATTTACAAATGACCAATTTTAAAAATGGCTTGTTTGGTAAGTTGTGGCTCAAAGTGGTGAGAATTGTGCATCAAATTTGAATGAACACACAAAAACTGCAAGATCGAATTATGTGGAAGTGTGACATTTACTTAAACGACGCTCCACTTGGCATCCACAACCTTAAAGTCATAGGTATGCAAACAAATGAAATTAGATGGGAATATTTTATAATTTCTTTAAAAAAATCAAATTTTGACCTGCCATTTTCAATCACGAAAATGTTGAAAGTTCGTGCTCCTTTTCAAATTCTTTATTTTACCCATAAGTTCTCTGTTCTTTGTAACATGGGGGGGGGCCTTAACCAATGAATGATGGGTCCCAATCAGAATAACATGTTTTTCGAATAATTTCATTTTGTGCAATCAAAATGTAATATGGTAATCATGGTCGGTTACTTTCATTTAAATCTAAATTGACTAAATAGCTGATGTCAATTTTAACTCTATAGAGAGAAGCAGGTGAACGAAATTGCTCATTTCTTCTTGTATGTCAATTCCTTCTCCTCCTCCTCCTTTGAAGGGACTTTGTTATCACGGTTCCATTCATTGTTCACTTCTTCTATCACTGAAACCGATGTATGACATAGTTAAAAACAAATTCGGTCATATTTAAATGCATATCTGTTACGTGTTTTGGCATATATTTATTTATATCAAATGGCAGGCGTTTTGATAGTTATCATTAGCCTTTAGTTGACTTCAGGCTTCACAGAGAGGAGGTGGAACATCAAAGTGACAAAAAGTCGAGAGGGGGGAAGAGTGATTCACAGATGTAAAAGAGGCAGACAGACACGAAGGTAGAGAAAAAGATAAGATGAGTACTGTGGAAAGGGTCGAAGCAGTCGGGCCATGGTAGTTTGAAGTCAGAAGTCAACTGCCCGTTAATAGACTTTTTTGCCATATGAGTATACGTTGTTCAGGGTATACCACGTGGAGGTAAGTCTATTGCGCACCCCTGTTTTGACATATAAAAATGTGACCCTCTTCACCCCACTGGACAGTTTCTTTCTAACGCCTTCCTGCACTCTCTCGACACTAGTCGTACGGCATCTATTAGAAGTTGGTACTTAGAATTACAGAGTGCTGAATCTGGGTGTACTATTTATGAAATAATTGGCCTGATAATAAAAGAATACTGAATTGTTAAAGACAACAATGCCACTAAGTTTACTGAAATAAAAGCGCATATATCATATGGAGCACTGGGATGGGACTGTAAATTAGACGCCGATTCTCCGACTCAAGATCGCATCCATTTTAAGATCAATAATTCTTAACATTCGAAATATTTCATTCTCATATATATACGACTGAACGTACCCTTCCGGTTGGAATTTGAAGTACGTGAGAGAAAGGTGAGCTTTGTGACATATATTTAAAGTGCTTTATTTTTTTAAATTTAAACAGTAAATTAAGGGGGGGGGGGAAGGCGTGTTTTAATGTCAACAATTGTCCGAATAATTAACTGCTTATCGATCAAAGAAGCGATCAACAATATCCAATTGGAATATACAGCAACAGGAAATAAGACTGGCGAAGAACAAGATTAGTCCAAGAACTAACAAACCCAGACCTCCAGCAAAGTCCCTGAAATTATGAAGCACAGTTCAAATAACTCCCACTAATCTAATGAACAAACGCTTCCAAGCATAAAATATACGAATCTATATTAACATTTTCGAACAACATTAAATTTTTGGGTGATTTGGGGGATTTCATGACGAATGAAGCCCTAATCAGTACTACCAAAATTATAAAAAAAATTTATTACCTCGCTTGACCAACCGACGGTAAAACACCGAATGCGCCTTTGTCGTTCATGCTCATCATGACCGCACCACCAATGATAAGACCAATGCTTAACAACATCAGTATTATACAGAATATTTTAAACATGAATGAATGTCTGTCAAGGAATTCTTGAAAGCAATCGTTACAGCACATCCTGTGTTGGTAATGTTGTCAACCTAATAAACGTAATAATGTAAATCAAAATTTTGAAAATGCATGGCTTGCCTCCTATGAATGCCACAGTATCGCGGCTTAAATATAAACTTATGGTTCAAAGCTAGTTGCCAAAAGTATAACTGTGACACTTAATTACTCTTGACTGCAAGATAGCTCTGACCCACTACGATCTCCACAGACTGCTAAACTGTCCTTGAATGCAGGTTGAAAGATCTTAGACCTGATTTGTCAATGAAATCATGAAACATGAAGATTGCATAAAAGTGTATGGCCGCTGTGTTGTACTTCGTTTAATTAAAAGATCAAGATTTTACGTCAAGTACGAAAGAGCAAAGGGAACTTGACTGCATGGTATGATAGCTTAGTTCCTAACAACACGTTTCCCCTTGTTGAATTTTTTTACTTTTCTCCAATTTTTAGATACTTTTCAAAATTTTTAAACCCAAACGCTGCTGTAATGTCATTAGCTAGAGGCTGTCGTTAAAGTTAATAAACCGTGTATGCAAAAGAATTGCACATTATGGTAAAAAGTGTCTCTATTATATGATGTCAAATTCCTAATTAAAATTACAAATCACAGAGTGAGGTGGCCATGCCAACATAACTGAAACATATCCCTAACTCCAAATCTAGACTTGATGAGAAAACGTATTTGTTAGTTTAAATAACATATGCCGGATAGAGAAACATTATGAAGAAGAAATTTGGTTTTAAAGGACTTTATTTTAAACAATGTTCATTTGACATACCCCGTTTCAATACTGCAGATAAATGATATCTTTATTAAGCTGAGAATTAGATAACATAATTACACATTGAAGATCCAATGGATTTTTTGAATGGCTAATTAAACTTTTAAACTGGGAAAATGTAACGATCATTGTTAAATAATCATTTTACTATTGTACAAAACATTTTTATATCAGTATCAAAACAATTTTATTGGCACTCGTAATTGGCATGTGGCAGGCAATAAATATAATGAAAAAATGCTACAACTGTTTGCGCTAATTACATGCAATGCCTGATGAAGAATAATGCTTATTCTGCAATATTTTTTCAAGTAAATGGATTTTTCTTAATTTATTTATAATTGAAATTGGTATGCTTAAATACTTTTCATCGATTATTTATTACTTCACTTCTTGTGTACTTTTGAACATTATCTGACCAATTAAACTTTTAGCTCTTGCATTAATTTTCCCATTACGTGCCTAAACCAGAGAACAAAGTAGTCTGTTCCCAATTTCTGCTAGGCATGAAACGTTTACCACATCCAGAAGCACTTTCAGATATAACGAAAAGCACTGATAAACTCCCGCGTCTACTGATAATTAATTAGTAGAGAACATTTTATAATATACTTCCCCATATATCTGACCTGAATTTAAAAGGTTTAAGATTTTATCAACAAGGAGAAAATAAAAAACAAACGATTTTGTTCAAAAACATTTTCCCTATTAATCAAATTACGCCGGTGGGAACACGGTGAGCCTTTCATATACTACAATATTGTTATTAATGTATTTATTTGAAACAGAAAATTATTGAAAAAGAATGTTTTGATGACAACAATTTTCCAAATGATGAACTATTTATCGCTCGAAGATGCGTCCAACAATATTCAGTTGGAATGCACAGCAGCAGGAAAGAATACTTGCGAAGAAAACGAGGAATCCAAGAATTAACAAAGCCAGACCTCCAGCATAGTGCCTGAAATTGTGAAGGAAATCTGAATAACATAGCATTAATTATAAATAAGCCCCACCAATCTAATGACTTAATGCCTTCAAGCGTAAAACATGAGTCTGCATTAACATTTTACAAGCAACATTAAATTTGTAGTGATTTTCTGGGTGCCCTTTCTGGGATAATAATTCATGAGGCAATTATTTACCTTGCTTCGTCAGCCGTCGGTTCACCACCGTAGACACCCTTCTTGTTCATGTGGACCAAAACCGATCCACCAATGATGAGACCGATGCTTAACAATAGCAGAAACACACTGAAGATTTTGCACATTGCCGAATGCCCCTCAGCAATCACTTGTAAACAATCCCTAAGGCCCATTCTGTGTTGACAATGTTGTTAACCTAAGGAGCATAACAAAAAAACATGTAAGTTTGAACATGCATGACATACTACTTTCGAAGAAGAATTTTGGCTGATAAAAAGGCAGCTTCGTGTAGGGTCTTGGAGATGATATTTAGAATAACAGAGCAATGCAACTGTATTCAATATCGAAATAATGGATCTGATGGCCAAAAAATGTGAATTGTTGAAGACAATAGTACCAACTATTTTCATGAAATAAGGGCGCATCTGACAAGGCTTTGGCAGTATTTGGGTACACATGATCACACGATGTAAATTTTGTTAAGAGGTTTCCACTGTGGTGCTGGAGTTGAATTTTAAGTTAGCTCTGTCCAATCACGATTTCCACTTAACCGTTAAACTAGTCTTGAATTTAAGAGAAATAATATTAGATCTTATCTGTTAGTGAAATCCTGAAGTTTGAATGAATGTATTGTACTTCGTTTAATACTATGACCAAGTTTTTACGTCCAGTTCTTATGAGTTTAAGAAACTTGATTAGTGGGTATGATAACTTAGTTCCTCACAACACGTTTCCTCTTGTTGAATTCATTTACTTTTCTCCAATTTCAAATACTTTCAAAAAACTTGTAAATCTTAAACGCTGCTGCAGTGTCACTAGCTAGAGATTATCAGTGAAGTAATTAAAACGTGTATGCCAAAGAATTACACATTATGTCTTAAAGTGTTGCCCATATGGTAAAAAGTTTGTAATTAAAATTAAAAATCACATGGCATGGTGGTTTCATTAGCTTATAAACAACTCAATTTACAAATATTGATGGTAAAAGCGAAACCAATCAATTCTCAACTGTCACTGAAGGTAATATACGTTCATTCGTTAAGTTAAAGCGCGTAGTTAATTTATTCTAAAAAGGGTTCTATTTTAGGCTCTTCAACTGACCTTTTATAAAGATTTAGTTTTCATGTGGGCACTTGTTTGGTGGTAAGAATATTTCGGGCCAGTAAGTCGGATATTGAGAAGAAACAATTAAGCATTGAAAACTTTAAATTTGAACAGTGCTAATTCGACTTACCTCTACCCAATACTGCCGATAAATGATACCAAAATTATCGTGATGGTTTAAGAAACATTATCACTCCTTGGAGGTCCAATGAATTTTTTGAATAGCTAATTAAACGCTTAATCTGGGAAAAATATAATCATTTATTTCAAAACTTAATTTAACTGTAACACTTAAAGTTTTTTATTGCAGCATTAAAATGATTTTACAGCTTTTCATTATTGACATATTGTAGGCATTAAATGAAATGAAATAATGATGCAAATTAAAATCAGTTCATGATGAATTCAATTAATGCCTATTATTCAATTGAGGGGCTTTATTCTTTTTATTTAAATTGAAATTGACCTGATTGGCCGTTCTTCATAGATTTTTTTATTTATCCACCTTTCTCTGTACTTTTGGTCAGAAAGGCCTAAAAATTGGTATATTTCGTGTTTTTACTGATAATGAATTAATAGATAGCATTTTGGCAGAATACTTTATCGCTTATTTTAACTGAATTTAAAAGATTTCAGATTTTCTAAAAAAAGAGGAAGCAAAGTAGCAAACAATTTTGCGCTATTCAAGCAAGAGTCTTGTGGTGTGTGTGTGCTTTCAATGGGGCAGTTTTCTAAGCGTTATGCCCATCAGATATTGGATATTCATGATCAAAGATCAACTATAACTATCCTATTTGCTGAAAACGAGCTTTAGTAGGGGAGTAGCACAGTTCTTCCTGAAATTTGAAATTTGTAAATCAAACATCTCTCTTACACACACTAATTTGAATTATTTAAGTAAACACGGAGATATTATTAACCTAAAATTTTTGAAGGGAGGACTTCCTATTGGTTAATAAATTCTTCCGTAAGTCAACATTAATCTATGAGATCAAATCATTTCACCTTCATGGGGTTCAGTTAGAAGTGCTTCGCCCTGCTACAATGACCTCAAGTTTCCCTTTAGGAACCATGTTGCGCCCTCAGGAGGTTTAGATTATTAACACAAAAGTCATTTAGTGATCCTTGCGTGAACCCTACTAGGATGTCGGAAATCGTTTGATCGCAACTCCAAACTACGAGGAAGTTTAAATCCCGTTTCACAAACACAAACTCGTAATTTATCTTCTTGTTCAGTTTAACACCACCTTCTAAATCTCTCCCAGTTCTAACACATTTGTGTTTAATCCCAGTTACACAGGCTGTTTAAGCAATGCTCTATACTTTACTATTTCTGTTCTGTTGCATAAAAGCATCGGCTGTTCGTTTTAAAAAATAAAAGCAATTTATTCTCT
This sequence comes from Rodentolepis nana, assembly GCA_900617975.1. Lineage (NCBI taxonomy): Eukaryota > Metazoa > Platyhelminthes > Cestoda > Cyclophyllidea > Hymenolepididae > Rodentolepis > Rodentolepis nana. The sequence goes on along the minus strand of UZAE01000987.1, from coordinate 654 downwards.
TCTTTTATTAATAAATAAATAAATTTTTTTACATGTAATTATACATGGTAAATTACTTATGTTACAATTAAATTGTAATTAAGCCATTACCAAGCATTAAGAAATTAAACATGATTGATTGTTTTACTGAGCAGGCCACGTAATTTCAAAATGTTTGCATTAGTGTCCTTTAAATTTAAACCCTATGACGCCTAAGCCTATTCTACATAAAATTACTGAATTTTAGGCTAATTATTAGAACTGCGTCTCGAATATACACATATGTATTTGCATTTTACATAAAATGGGAATTTGACAGAGAAGTGAAGGAATACATAAAATGAAACCCCTTGAGAACAAGATGAGGACAGTGGATGTGAAAAAATATTAAGGCAAGGAGCACGTTTTCACTCTTCTTGTTTAGCTGAGCAGAGATTTTTGAATGCAATACCGCAACTTATTGTGCTGCAAATGAGTATCACCGTTCCAAGTGCGCACATTCCCAAGCCAGCAAAGTAATCTCTACAACGTAAACAATAGTTGTTTTTAAGTTTCACACTTATACGATTCCTCACGTCTTAATTGGGGGGTGAGAAAAAACCGAGCGTTAACTTTTTTCCTTGACAAAAAATACATGATGGATGAGGATTTTGAGAAAATAAGGTTGGGGTGGGG
>UZAE01000986.1:0-16106 GCA_900617975.1 Rodentolepis nana | reverse complement strand
GGTTGAGTGTATACTCCCAATCTGTGGTGTTTTGCCAGGCAATCGTGTCCGGTACGAAGTCTAAACTCAGCAACGGTTTCGATTCTTGGCCAATCGGCTATGTCGGAGAGTGCCACTGTCCACTGTTTCTCCTTTGTTCGAGCTTTAAGTTCGTTGCACCTTGAGGTCTGGAATTCTCTCCTGATTAAGGCCTTCATTGTGTGGAAAGACATTGGCCGGTCCATGCATTGCAAAATCGTTGTCTCCTTCTTAGCAAGTGCGTCAGCAAGCCCATTGCCTTTAATGCCACAGTGACCAGGAATCCATTGTAGGACCACTGTTTTGTTTTTCTCTCTCAGCAGCTCATAGAGTTTTCTACATTTGCTTATCTCAGCTGTTTTGGGTGACTCTCTGTTTCCAATAGAGTTTATTGCTGACTGTGAGTCCGAAAGTATCACCGCTTTGGTGAATTTCGTATCCAGGCCACATAATTGGCATGGTGCTATCTTAATGGCCTTTATTTCTCCTTCAAAAGCGGATCTATTGTGTCCCGCTGCTGTTGAATTATGATAGAAAAAGAGTAGGGCAGTTGACATCGGGTGAATTGATATTCTCTTCAAAAGTTCTCTCGGAAAAAGCAATCAAACATGCTATTTGTGAATGCAATGAGACGTGTCTATTTGCAAATACATCCACATAGTTGTAACTACGTACCCCCATGTCTGGATGTTATTATTATTTGTCTTTGTCAATAAGTTGATGTGTATTTTCTTGAAGATGTCAATGGAAATCAATGACCCCGGGATTTCTGTCGATAGCGATGATAATAATGATGCAATCAGTGATGATGATCTCCAACCGATTTGCCCCCTTGATTCAATAGCCCAATCCTGTCTTCGAGATGGAAGGATTCAGAACATTCGTCTGGCAGATGTATTTGATTGGAAGCGGGTTGTTTTTCCCTCCTCTCCGACCAAGAGCTCTTTTGCTAATCTCTTTCAGAAGCCAGGTTCCGATAAGGAGCCAAAGGTGGTAGATACCTCGGCTGTGCCCATTTCACGTGAGGGGAGCCCTGTAGAAATTGGAATTGATGCTTTGGAATGCTTGGATATTGAAAGTTATGCTCCTGGCAATCAGGAAACTGGAAAAGATGACCCGTCTCAGGAAACTGATAATATTCCGACTTCCGAAAACATGAGTAAATTAAATTTTAGATCATTTTCTCTTATTCATTATGGCTATGTGTGCATATATATATATATATATATATATATATATACTTTTATTTGTAGTAATGATCTATTTAGAATATCTGACTGTTTACAAAGCGATTTAAATGTTTCCTATTGGGCAGGTCACCTATCTGTTGTCAGTTTAAGCTCTCTTGTTTAAATAAAGGAATGATGGTCTCCAGATTTCGGACATTTGACTTTTGACCTAATATCGAACTAAATTTTCCTTTCCGATTAAATGCCTTTACGATTGAACTGAAATGCTATTAATTGGCTTTTACACACGTGAAATAAGTATGAATTTATGGTAGGGCTTATGTTTTATCAGTGCGAAATATAACGAAAATGCATAATGGCCTTGTACGGAAAAAAGATGCGGATTAAAGAGCTACGAAAGTTTGAAGAAGCAGCATGTAATTGAAGTTTAGCATGATACCGCTGTCTCATTGGTCTTCCAAGTTCATAGTAGCACGTGCCCTGATAAGACCTTCTCTACTGGCTTGCGAGATTGATAACTTGTAAATGGGCTTGGTGATCTACAATTTGGTGACTTTCTATCTTAATAATCTTTCCATTTTAAGTTGACGATGGAGATTCTGTCCAATTTTTCACTTCTGATTGAACATATCGCGTAAACAAGTCTTTATTGTGTGAAGATTGTTATAATGCCTATTGTAACGTTTTCACAAAACGCATCAAACTGTTGGGTTTTCTTATTTAAATCGTTATTGCTTTTAGGTAAGTCGCAATCCCTTCTGGCAGTGCTTCGATCCACTATGATTGAGGATACTACACCAGCACCTGCACCTAATCCGCTCTATCCTCTCGCGCCTTGGCAACCAGATCGCTTCGTTGGCGACGGGGAATCAGACTCTGATTCTTGTGATGAAGAGGACGAATCGATTATAGAAACTGATGCGATATTGGCTGAAAATCGAAAATGGAAGAGGGGTGCTCCCCGTGTTGGTCGTGACTGTGCCCGATGCAAAGCGAGATTTGTTGCGCTAATCCGAAGACGTCATCATTGCCGAAGATGCGGGTATATCTTCTGTTCATCGTGTTGCAGTGAAATGGCACCGGTGGCTTCCCTCTTTCCATTTTTCTATGGGCAGCCGCCGATGGGGGTTTCTGTTGTTAGAGTCTGTCTAGATTGTGCGGAGTTTGTACGATCTGGATTAGCAGAAGCTCTAGATCAGGCCGTTATTGATTTCTGACTTGTATATTTGATTTTTCCTTTTTTTCAAATCTGTTTCCAGAAGTATAATTCGATTCATATTTTTCTTTGTTGTCGTGTTATGCCTCTTCATTGGAGCTATTCGCAAGAGTACTTAATTGTCAGTAAATGGATGGTTTGAATGGGCGCTAAAAGTCAATCCTTTTCTAGGCTAGTATCTGCTCCAGGGAGTTCCTTTGGCCCTGCTTTTGTTTAACTTTAGTTTCTTAAGAAGCTCGTGATAAGTTAGTCAATAGCTTAACTAAAATAACACTTGTAGCTGCCATAATATTATGAATATATATGAAGCAACATTAATAGTATTGACCTAAAGTAAACGAAAATTAAATTTTTATAATATTTAAACGAATTATTAATGTCTTAAAATGTGTGAAAATTTATTTACGAAAATTTCATTTGGACGACAATAATATTAAGCATTTGTTTTATCACACAAATTACTCAGGTCCACTGAGGCTACCGCTGTCATTGTTATAGTAACGACTGACGTAAACATTGGCAGCCATAGTGAGCGCCATAGACACGGTAGCTGTTAGCGACTGTAACCTACTAAGGTAACTATTTGTTTCGTTTCCATTGCAACAGTATTATGATTTTTAAATCATTCCAGTTATCGGGATCTGCTTATAATACCTAATTATATTTGTTTCTTCGACGATTAAAGTTTCTTAACGGCCCGTCACTATGGTAAACAATTAGACGCTAATTTAATATTTCAACTATTTTACAAGTTTATTTAGCTAGAATTTCTTACTAGTTTTAAATTTTGTGTGATATATCACGGAATATTACTTCTAAGTTAATAGGTCGCATTTGGTTTCAAATCTTATTATTTGCATCATGGGATTTAATGTTACTTATTTTGTAATGACAAAAAAGCAAACTTTGTGATTAGTTCTCGGATAAATAATTTTTGTTTCAAATTAATTATTGTTTTTCATAGTCCAAACCACTTTCTTAATTTTGTCTACCGTTTCGATAACTCATCCGGTCTATTTCTTGCTCTACCTAACTCTTTCTCTAATCTTCATTATAGTTGCTTGTTTATTTAGCATTATTTGCGGTAATTTAAATATTTATGCATTGTGTATTCAAAAAATATAGCGTTATAACTTTCATATCGATACTTTTTTTCAATTTTCCTGCAGTCTATACCGCTATGTGGCTATTCATGGGTACTGTAATTTTTTTAACGATCAGGTTTATTTCTCATTTGATCATATTTATACTTCATACTATTTTTCCTCTTTCGAGCCTTAAATTTGTATATATACTTTCCATTTTCAAGGCTCTCCTACTTGGAACCTATAGTCTAACTCTAATAAACTATGCAACCCGGCTCAAGCCAAGGTGCTACAGTTATTCAAATTACCAAAAATCCCATCTCAGCAACCCATACAATCATTCAACAAAATGGTCAACATCTCCTAGTTGGTAAAATAAGTAATTCTGTCGCAGCTACCACGTCTGACGCGACTGAAATTGTTTCTGATTCAAATACTAATGGCGGTGGAGTTACCGTCCAAACTCTCCTCCCAGGTCAGTATGTTGATGCGCCTTCTGCTGAACCTACCGTCTATGCTACTGCAGTGAGCACTGCTAGCGGTGGAAACCCAGCTAGCTCCGGTACTTCTGGCCAAGTGTGAGTTGGTTCTCAAAATCTTTTCCCTCTTTTAACTAACCCAGTAAAATCTCATCATTACCGTTGATTGCGCATGCTATAGCTTCTTCACAACATTGAATAGAAACAATGATACTCAGCTTCGGAGACTCTACTCAACTCCGCGATTTGCTTATGAGTAATTTGTTTAAGCCATATTGTTCCGCTTTGCTGACATTTTTCTCCGTTTTCACCTTTTTCTTTATATTTATTTCCCAAGCACTCACTACAAATTGAGAACTTTTTGAAAAATCAAATCTTCTGTTTATTTATAGACAATATCAGGAGTACGCTCCGATAATCTACACACCTGTTTGCGGAAGTCAAACGTACTACCAGACTATTGGAGGACAGGTAATATTACATTTTAAGTAGAAAATTGGTCTTTCTGTTTCTCCTCCCTTTATTTTCATATTTTCGGAATTGTTCGTTTAACAGCACTCATTGAGTTCTCATGATAGTAGATTTATTTCTTTCTGTGTCTTTGATGCTCTTTTAATTGTGCAAAAAATTGATGATGGGTTGTTCTCGTTATTATTTTAGTCTTGAGACTCATTTAAGGAGTTTGATGTTTATCTAATTCGATTTCAGTATGTAAATTTACCCCCACCCCCCTCTCCTCTCCCCGATTCTCATGATTAGCATAATGGTCTTTGATTAAAGGGAATGGATATTGCGCGTATGTACGTGGGAACATGGCTTAATTACTCTTCCCCAATTTATTCACTTTTTTTCACTGTTTGAATTTTTTTTCCTCCCAAAGTATGCCTTGTATTTTACAGCTGATATTTATTTCAATTTGTGTAAAAAATGATTTATATTTGAAACCGCTCCCATTCTTGCCCTTCTTTCAATAATCTGAAGCTTGCTAATGGGTGCTTAAGCGAATTATTTAACTATTTATGTAATTTTAATTGATGCTTGAAAATCAGTGGTGCATGTGTTATTATTAATGAAAAAGGTGGTTATCGATTTACGAAAATTGTTCAGTGGAAATGCTACTGAGATTATCTTGAAATTCGGAGTAATGATAGACATTCAATCAATGTTAGACTTGACTGTGAATAGTTGGTTAGGTGTCATATGAGAGTGATTTTAGTCTGCCTAGCTTGAATTACGCAATGGTTTCGATTCTAAAACATGAATAAACTTATCGGTAATATTTTAGTGTTTGATGCAGAAGGATTATGATGATTTCGTTTGTTCCTTTATTACAACTATCCCGATGAGGCACCATAACCTATAATTTTTCACTGAATGCCAAATTATTTTGATATATTTCGGGCATTATCATCTTTATTCATTCAAGAGTGATTGAAAACATGGCCTTGAAAAATAAATGTTAACTTCAATAGCCACCTTCGCTGCAATGATTCCCATTTTTCGACCAAAATTTTCCTCCGGCTCAATTGGGAAGGTGTTGACAAAACTTAGAGTCTGCCAGCGAACTGGCATTTTGGTGCCTCGTGTTTACCATTGTCGGCCATCTGCAATCTCTAGATGTACTCCGATGAGAGTCAATATCATGGCCTTGGGTATGAGTAGTATGGGTGTTGTACATCGCACCATTGGTGCTTACTGAAACTAAGTCTTTTCCTACTTGGCTTCTTATTAAAGGACTTAAAAAACGAACGTTATATCAGTTGATTATTAACCATACATTTTCGTTTGTCATCCCATTTAATAGATTTCATTTTATTGATCTCATCTTGACTGATTAGAATCTTTTATGCGAATTTACTTGCTCATTTGATTCGCTTTTTACTTTATTACAAGTTGTTAATGCTTAATTTCACAGCTGTTAAACAATTAACTGTTGAGGAGTTTTGGGCTGAAGCATCGTTTGCCAATTACTCTGCGCATAAATGGTTTTTTTGTCTCTTTTTAGCTACAGGGTTAGGTAGCCAAGCTCCATGTTAACGCCCTGTCTTCGACTAAACTAAGTATTTAAAAGTCGAAAATAATCTAGAATTTTCTCTTATTTGTTTTTTTTTGTTCAAAATGAGTTATTTGGACTTTCTATTGTGTTTAACTGAGCGTAACAAGTTAAATAATCTAATTCAATGCCTTTCTGCTTTACTTGTTCCATATGTATTTTTTATCTCTCAATTTGCAATTGTATTCCCTTTTATTTAGCATTATTTTAATTTCCATTATATATTAAGTAGGTAGTCATCCTATTTTTGAGCCAAAAAATTACCCATCACAAGAATCGGATGATGTCTGTGCATTTTCTTTTGTTCATCTCCAAAACCATTTTCCTTTTTGCTTCTACGAATAGTTGCGCTACTGTTTGATTATGTACATCAATCTAATTTATTACCTTTAGGTTCTCACAAGTTCCAATTTCGCTGGAGCTGGAACTACAGCAGCAGCAGCAGCCAATACCGGAGCGGGCACAGCGCAACTTGTCACTCACCAAGGAACCACTTACATCCTTCAAAGCGCCACTGGTTCTTTTGAAGATGACACCGCAGCCCTCTCCCATACTGCTAAAGCCTCTCCCGTCACAGTAATCATCTTTCTCCCTATCTTCTATGCAATTAACCTATGCACTTTTCGTAGCGTATTTTTTTGCATGCTCGTCGGCCAGAAAACAGTCCTTGATCTGATCACTTTCTATTACATTTTTCCCAGTTATAAGTTCATCGGGTAGGCGAGTCATGATGGCGAGTCAAGTTTATCAAATAGTCAGGCATTGAGGGCTCGAATATTGCAGACAAAATCGCGCTTTCATAAACAGGGGGCGGGGTTCATCAACAATTTCGATTGCTCAATCTCGAATCGTTTTAATTCTTAGTTTAGACTTTATTATTATTTTCAACTCCATTGGTCAGTTTATTATTTATAAAGTCAAGTGGCCAGATACAGACACATTTTTTGCGGTAGATAGAGTTTGATTTCTCATTTCGATCTTAAATATACATTGTAGTTTCTTATTTTAATCGTCTCACTTAAACGTTATCTTAAGTTGCTTTCAGTTGTACATGTAAATGGTATATAAAGATTTCAATTTCTCTTCAGTTTTTTTGTGTATTATGGATTAGTGTTTTTTTCTTTGAGCAAATGCTGCGAATAATTTTTATTGGCAAATTCACTTTAAATTAATCAGTAGATGGGTTTTTTAGGGTCCTATTCTAATGGGGAGTTGATTGTGGTTATTCATTTCCTCAGAAAAATGCGCAAATAATCAGAAAGTTGCCTTATTTTATTTCCCGCTTCTTTGCATTCCTTTGGTCATATAGCCATCGCCTATTGATTGCAGCGTGGCATTCTTGGTAAAATACTCTTATCGGGGCTATTTCCAACAGCTTTTCACTTTATGGCATCTGTTGTGCCTAACAGATTCGGGTGTGTAGATGTGCTTTGGTGTCTCCATTGTGATGTTTAAAGCCTATTTCCCGCTGCTATGATCTATGCGTCCACTTGTTATCACTGGACTCCGACTGCTTCGGCTTCCGAGGAAGGGGAGCAAAATAATTGTTACGCCAAGATCGTGTAATCATATCGTTAAAAATTGCACTGCACACTGGTTTATTGTGGCCTCTCGACTACTGCTAAACCTACCATATACCACTGTGGGATGTGAATTGATCATTCTGAAACAGAATTTACTTTCCGGCCTTTATCCATGTTTGTCGGTGTTCTATCCCTTCCTATTTCACTTACACCAAGCTGACAGTGCAGTAGTTTAATTATAAAATTACGTAAATCTAGTTTGACGGTAGATGAAGGCTTCATTTTTAGTACCTTGAGAATGTTGGTGCAAACTAAATTTTATTTCCCTTTGCTTATAGGTTCAATGGTTGCTGGAGAATTACGAAACTGCTGAGGGTGTTAGTTTACCTCGAAGTACCCTCTACTTTCACTACCTACAGCACTGCCAAGAAAACAAGCTTGAACCCATGAATCCTGCCTCCTTCGGCAAGTTAATCCGCTCCGTCTTTCTAGGTCTTCGAACACGTCGTTTGGGTACTAGGGGGAATAGTAAATACCACTACTATGGAATCCGAATCAAACCCACTTCCCAACTGAATCACTATGTGGAAGATCCATCTTTTGCTCTGCGCCATTATCCTAATTACCATCGAGAGAGTATGGAGGTGGTGGCAGAGTGGAAGAACCTGGCTGGAAAGTCATCCATTCCCAGTTCTACTATTGGCTCTTCTAATGCTCCAAATTCAAGCCCGATGAAACAAGGTGGAATAGTTTCTTTGGGAGGTAACGAAAATTCCTGTGGAAGTAGTAGTGCCTTTGGAGATCCTTCTAATAATACCAGAACATCTGGTGCTGCTACTATTGGAAGTCCAATAAGTACAGATCAAAACCGTCATCAGCATGCAGAATTTCTTGGTGAAGCAACTTCTGCTCTACCTAATCTGAATGAGATTTGTAGGTCAGCGGGACTTCCTGTTCCAGGTTTGCTTTACTTCTCCTATCATAATGTATTAAATACTATTGAAATTGTTTTAGTAATTAATATCTCTTCCTAAATAGGGTCAGAAGATGTAGATCTTTCATCTAGGAACCGGAGTCCCTCAGGTGGAAGTAATTCTGGATTTACTGTCAAGAAGACATCTACTGCTACAGCTTCGTCTTCAAGCGGTCTAGATGGAGTTCCCACAAAAGATCTCATTAAATTTGCCATACTCTATGCGCAATCAGCAGGAAATATCCTTGAAGCTGTTGTCAATTTAGACTTCTCTTCAATTTCCGGGGCTTGGAAAATGTTTTGGAGAACAGGGGAGTGTAATGTAAGTTTGCGTGGTCTGATTGTACATTAATTTTTGATGGCGTATGACGACCCTATAACAGATTGGATAGTATTTCGCCCACTTCGATGTGGTATCTTTGGGGGCTGTATCGTCCGATAAACAGGTTGCTTTGTGTTTTAATTTCTTGTTTAGTATTCCCGTTTTTCATTATTTAAATTTTAAGCTAAGGGCCTAAAGTTCTTAGTGGATTGGAGGTATTTTAGTGCAATGAGGCATTCGATCTAATTGCTCTTTTTAATTCCCAACTTATGAAGTGGATGGATTTTTTGGCACAATTTCTATTGCCCTCGCTAAAAAGACGGAGATGAGTTAATTTCATTGGCATTACCTAAGTAATAATTGGTCTATTTATCTTCGTTTCCCCCATCTATTCCCTTCACTAAAATCATAGAATCATACAACACCAAATCTGTCCTTCACTTTTCAACCTCCTTTACACACGAAGTGAATTGTATGGCAAAGCCAAATTACTTAGCTATCACTTAATTATACCAAATATCACAATAAATAGGCTTAAGATAAGATGGTGACTATATGCCATAGTTATGCATATTAGCTTATAGTAATGGTTTTGGTGGTTTAGCACTTAAGGTTAATTGGTAAGCAACATTAGGGGAAAAGTCGATGATGGTGCTCAGTGTAGTTGCTAACTTGCTTCAAATTAGCAGGCAATTTAGAGCCATTGTGGTAACTGATGTCAATCTAATTTCTGTATTCTCTTGGCATTGCAGGAAGACTCCGTGTTCGAAAAAACTTTGCCCAAAGAACGCCTCCATGCGCTGGCGAAAAACGTTGTAGTGCATCAATTCATTCGCCTCTATGACCATACTTTCTACCAGTCCCTGGCCGAAGTACTCATCCCCAATGTTCTGCGTCCGATTCCCTCATCACTAACTCAAGCAATTCGCAATTTCGCTAAACATCTTGAGGTTAGTTATCACAGTTTCATTAGTTCCATCTCTATGCTTGGCGTTACGCAACCATCTACTCCTGGGTCTAAGTGAGCATCTATTTTAAAAGGACTATTTATTGTTATATTTCATCTCATGTGTGTAATTTCATTGTCGCGTTGGTTATTGAGGTGAATTTGTTAAAGCAATCAATAAGTGACATTGTAAAAAAAGTGCTTTAGGCATTCAAGTTAGCTAAACAAGGAATATCGACGGATCCAATGTGAACAAATTTCAAGTTAGAGATCAAGAAAGCTCTTGGTATTTCTAAATAGTCGTTGGCAAAATGTTAGGAAGGTATAATGCAAGAGGTGCATAAATAATGGTTCCGAATAGTATTGATAATCAGATTACAAAGGCTGCAATTCTTCCTACATTTCCTTCAGGTATGGATGCGTGAAGCTTTACAGAACTTGGATCCAGTTCTGCTTCGAATTAAACTTGGAGCTGTATCTGCGTTGAGCCAAACTTTGCGTCGTTACACCAGTCTTAATCATCTGGCTCAAGCGGCAAGAGCTGTGCTCAAGAACCCAACACAAATAAACCAGATGCTCATTGATCTTAGTCGTGTTGATTTCAACAATGTTCAGGTAAGGTGTCATCAAAAATGCCTTGCTAAATTTTTGTTCTCATCCAGTGCACCATTTGCACACGCATTTGCTCTTATTGGACTGTGGTGTGCACTTACGGGGCGAGTCTTTAGAAACAATGGGTATGGCTTAGGCTATGCTTATTTCTTTTTAAATTGTGCACGTAGTTAGAATGAAATTTGGGTATAGGGGTGGAGAAAGACAAGCTGGGGGGAGGGGGGGGGGCTTTAGCCTTGAAATGCTGACCCATATGTACCCTTTCCTTGATGTCGTTACAAGTCTATAAATTCATCAAAAATTTGGCTTTCAAGTCAGTAGCATTTATTTATTTACTATTCTTAATCCCGCTTTTCATTCACTTCAAATGTGTATGGTTTCGGTAGAAAATGTGGACTCGAATCGACCATGATATTAAAGATCTGGGTTGTGGTGCTTCACCCATTTTCTGCGTTGTACTAACTTACATAATCTTAGCACGCTTGTGATTAATCGATTTCATGATTGGATTTACACGTTCATGACTTGGATATATTTTGTTTTATGCGTATCTTTCATATGAACTTGCGTTAATTTCCTTCTTAAGTTGATTGCGTAAACACGTTTGCTTTTGTATACTTCGCATTATGTTCCCTTCCTAGTTGATGATACTGATTGACGCCTTTAATTTGTTTTGCGTCTGCTATATTTCCCTCTTATAATTGTCATGGCCATTGTTAAAACTCGATTTGTGTCAAACTGACGTGTGTGGTATCCCCCCCCCCGTCTCTGTCTACTAAGCCTGGGATGTTGGCCTTTGAAAGTTATAGGTGCACTAATTTCTATTTTCTTTTCTAGAAGTGTTGGAGTCCAATTAGTTGTTGTCGTTTCAAGAAAGTGCTTTTCCAATAGGTACTATGCTTATTTTCTCTCCAAATACTACTAGAATTCCTTTCAGTAGCATTGAACTGATAGGATATTCAGTATTTTTATCCGTGTTACTGGAAGTTTTTCAACAGGCATGCATTGCTTACAGAAACCTTGCCAAACATTCACTTAACCTTACTTTTCTTATAACCTTATAATGTCAGGAGCAAGCATCATGGGTTTGTCAGTGCAGTGATGCAACCGTCGCTCACCTCGAACAAGACTTTAAATACATCCTTCAAAAGCAATCTAGTCTTGAGGAGTGGGCTCAGTGGCTAGACACCGTAGTTACGGGTATTCTACGCCCTCTTGAAGGCAATAATCTGGCCTACACTCGTTCCGCCCATCAACTCATTCTCAAATGGTCCTATTACAGTTCTATGGTGATTCGTGACCTTACTCTTCGTTCTGCGGCCAGTTTTGGGAGTTTCCATCTAATTCGACTCCTCTATGACGAATATATCTTCTATCTGGTGGAGCACAAGGTTGCTGCCCATCTTGGGATGACTCCGATTGCAGTTATGGGAGAAATGGGAAGGGTGAGCGCGTTGTATTAATACTCTGCTTTCTGTGTTCATCACTAGGTTAAACTCTGTTAAACTTCTTATCTCATATAGTTTCGGTGCAATCTAATCTGGTCAGGCGAAAAATCTATTTTCATGAGGATTCTAATAATCATATTTGTATTTGCGATTCATTAATTTCCCTTCATTTATACCTATATAAATCTCCTATTCACTCGAATTTTGGATAAGTAAATGGTATATTTAGTGAATTGGATGTTTGGTTTTGTTCAGGCACAGCCTTGCAAACAGCTTGACGAGTTATAGTAAATGTTATCGAACGAACTGACCATGCATGAGAAGAAGGCTTTGAATTGGAACTAATGGTTGAATGTCTAATTACTACCATGAACTAATATTTGGTTTGATGACGTCTTCGGATATTTTTTGAAACTGAGCTGTTTGCAGTACTAAACTGTTCATCGTTATTTATATCAAATGGCAGGTTTTATGAGATTTATCATTAGCCCTTTAGTTGACTTCAGGATTCACAGAGGGGAAGGAACATCAAATTGAAAAAATTTGAGAGGGGGGGGGGAGGGAACAGAAGAGTGTTTCAAAGATGTAAGAGACGGACACAAAGGTAGAACAAAGGTGAGGTGAGTACTGTGAAAATAGTCGAATATGTCATAGAGTGAGGTGATGGTAGTTTGAAGTCAGAAGTCAACTACCAGTTAATAAATTTTTGCCGTATGAGTATACGTTGGCCAGGGTGCACCACGTGGAGGTAAGTCTATCGCATACCCCAACTGTTCATCGTAAAATCTATTAAAGTTGCATGTGCCCTTAACTGCTAAGGTAAAAAAGGTCAGGTATGAATACTGTGAATAACAATTCCGGACATTCAAAAGTTAGCAATAAGTGTTGAGACTGCTCACCGTGTTCTTTGGTATACAACTCTTTTATCTGTATTATCTCCAATGTATGTAGTAACTTAATACGGCTAGTACTTTCAGGTTAGTAGTGTTTTAATTGTTTCTTTAATAGCTCGTAAGCGGAAGAAGAGGTGTTCATCATCTTTATTCATGCCTTAACGTGTAAAATATGAAGTGACCACCGTGAATATGATGAGTGACATTCTAAATGTTTATTTAATCTGCCTTAGAGTATGGAATGCAACAAAATGAAAATGACTATTAACGATTTTTTTGCGAAGTTGAATTTGTCAATTATTGGGACCCCCGTCAATCTAATGACGGATGATATGAATACTCATCATCACAAATCATTTATCCTTTATAAAATTTCAAATGCCGTGAGGCATTGACTGGGTATCGAAATTACAGATGAATTTTAATATTCCTTATTTTGAAACAATAACCTCTTGGTTGCTCTTTTATGCATCAGCTCTTTGTTTCTTCGGAAATATTTAACTTAATCTATTTCGATGTTTCTCTTTTCAGGCTGTGACTCGTCCTCATTGCAATCTTTCTCGAGCAACAGCGGTTGCTCTAGTCGCTAATACTGAGCCTCGTAGTCGTGAAGACATTCCATCTACCATATCGTCAGTATGTGGCAAGCTTGAGGCAGTCCTTACCGCCAATAAGGAGCCTTCATCCGACATTGATGTCTCCGACAACACCGTCCAAACACTACTCCACCAAGACACAGGGGACTCTGTAACAGACACTACTATTTGCGACGCATTCGAGACTGAGGCTGTCTTTCAACGTCCTAGTAGTGGAGATCATACTGACGAACACCTTGAAGAGGAATTCCTTGACGGAGAGGAGGAAATCCTAGACGATGCTGAGGATGAACTTGAGAATGCCATGCTCTGTCGAGCTCACGAGTCGGCACTTAAGGCTGCAGCTGCTGAGGCACATAAGTCGTCTTCTGCAAATGGCGACTCAAGTGACAATGGCAACGGTGGAATGATTAATGAAGTTCCAGCCGCCGGGATTGTGCAGAAGAGAGAAGATGAGTCTGCTGGCAGTGGTGTTCCGGTGGTGTTGAAGGAGGCTTTGAAGGTGGAAGAACCTTCGGCAACGCAGCAGCATCAACAACCGAATCAAGAAGGCTGTGATTCTCCCCCTCCAATTGTTGCTCATGTAGGATCTTTTTGCTTATTTACTATATGCTCGTTAAACTAGTAGATGCTTAATTTTTGAAAATAACCAAGGTTTGAGAGTGCATTTCTTTAATTAGCTTTCTGTTAGTAAATATTATCTAATTATGAATTAAGAAAGTATCCTTTTATCCTAGGGTAGTTTCAATTGCAGACCTATCCTCGCACAGAACCATTAGTCTTTCAAAATTTTCACTAGATGCAACGGCCTTCTCTAGAAGCGCAAATAATAATGCCCATTTACAATGCATTTCTTTGTAAATCTCTCCCTATTGGTCGGAAATGGAACTTTACTATCCACTGGCAGAGCATCTCTTTCCTAGCAGAAGAATGACTCAAATTTTCAATTTTTATTCCGGTTGCATTTACGTTTCTCTAGAATTTTGGAGTATCTTTTTTCGATATTTAAGTGTTGACAATTAAGGTATGTATTATTTCCTCGTTCTGGCTCATCTCCTTGATTTGAAAATACGATCGATTTGGTTGTGTTTATTTTCTTTTCCATTTCTCTGTTGATGCTTCGGCACTTAAGAACTTTTTGTCAAAGCTTTTGACAATTTTCAAGCAGAAATCAACTAATGAACTAATGTTCCTCCCCCCCCCTTTTGTGAAAACCGAAGTCAATTAGGGGGTTAATGGTAAATATCATAAAGCCTGCCATTTGAAACAATGATATTTTTCAATAGGTCTTCGTACCATTTGGTCCTATTTGAACATAGTTATCTGCGCACACACATGCCAATAATATTTTTGTTTAATTTAAGATAACTTATCGGCGTTGTTTATTTCTTTTTTTTGTAAAGGCGACTGCTTTACGAAAAGTTGTTCGAGTAACAACCTTTGATGAATCAGGAGGTATTCAGAAGAGTGTTGAGACTGCCGATCAGCAACCAACCACTCCTGCGACCTCTCTTATCATACCTTCAGAAGCCAAACGCCCTCGTCTTATTTGAGGCCTTCTTCTTCTATCCTCAACCTCCTGCACATACGCCTTTCTCCCTTTCGGCTGCGTCTCCTCTTTTTTCAGTGTTGCCGTCGTTACTGTTAAATAATCAGTTGACACCCTTTTTTGTATCTTCTTTTTCGTAATTAGCAAGCATACTTTTTCTGCACCGCTGTATTTGCACTATCGTTCATACCTCACGTATTTGCACAAGGTGTATATGTGTATAATGTATTTTAGGATCACACTCTCTGTCTCTACTTTTTTCTAGTCTCTTTATTTCCATTCTTCATTCCGTCCTTATTAATGTGTATTATCGCTACTCTGATTATTGCTCTATGTATGTGTATAATGTTACTACCAATGCGCACACCTCAATTGCCGTTTGGAAAATTATGTGTCGGTTGTGTTGTGTGAAAAGGCAGCTGTCGACTTCTAAGTTTGTCCTTTTTCTTCTTATCTCTGGATTTTGGTATGATTGTCTTTGGCAGCACTGCGTTATTGACAGTCCTAATGGGGGGAGGGGTGCTTTGGTACTAACGCTGTTGCACGCACAGGACAGTTTAGCGACTCATTCTGGATTGGACGCTTTCAGCAACTCACTTGTAATGATTTTAGGATATTGAAGTAGCCTAATTCTCTTATTTAGCGATACGTCAGAATATCATGCTATTATGATCGCGAATCTACCCTAATTTCTTCCAAAATGTGGTAGTATTGACTTTATACATTGACAAACGAAAGGCCTCGTGATAAATGACATTTCAAATACTCCAATGGGCTAATTTATGCGAATAGAAATCTGGTGGAAGTTTTTATTTTAGTGAATCCGTGGTTAGGCCAAGCAGTGATGTATTTAACCCTAAGGATATGCGAATTAGGTCATTCACATTCCAGCTTAATTCACTTTGCGCTTAGAAAATATAATTTTACAAATGCTTCTCTTACGAATATTGTAAAGATTTTGTTTGGAAGATAAACTGAATAGTCTCACTACAACGTTGTCTACTTTGGCAGTAATTTTTGGTTTTATTAGAGCAACCGTGTATCCCGTTGTGACGTCCTGGCGTACTGAATTCATTAAAAGTTCGTTTAGTGAAGGCTGAACATGTGATTTGTTGAGAGTATGCTATCACGCTTATGCATAATATAGTAGAAAGAGGGATTTTGGGGTGCGATAGACTTACCTCCACGTGGCGCACCCTGGGC
>UZAE01000985.1:0-16119 GCA_900617975.1 Rodentolepis nana | reverse complement strand
GGGGAGGAACACCAAAGAGAAAAAAAATCGAGGGGGTGGGGGAAACAGAAGAGTGATTCTCAGATGCAAAAGAGACGGATAGGCACAAAGGCAGAAAAAAGGTAAGATGAGTACTGTGAAAGCGGTGGAATATGACATTCAGTGGGACCATTGTAGTTTGAAGTCAGAAGTCAACTGCCGGTTTGATAGACATTTTGCCATATGAGTATACGTTGCCCAGGATGCACCACGTGGAGGTAAGTCTATCGCACACCCCAGTCAACCAATATACAAATGGCATTTCTAATTCCCATTCCTTTGAATAGACATACTTATTAAATCAGTCTAGTTATAAATATGTAGGTAAGTTTTGTACATAACTTGCAAGTGAGAAGATGTACGTGAATAGAAACTTAAACGCTATTCAAAGAAGTCATTGAAACTTTGCCTTAACGAAAATTAGTGCTACCAGTTAACCCAAATGAAGTCAAATCAGTATACAGACAAACATACATCTATATAGAGGGAAGTAACTAAATAAGCCCTTGACTAAAAACTTGGTTATTTTCGTAAAAGTCCAACTGCCTGCAGACAAATAATGTAATTCACATCCGATGTAGGTTGCCCCGAGCGTTGAAATTAATGAAAACATAGTAATTGAGTGCAATTAAGGTTACGCTACACAAATGCTAATTATTGGAAAGATCATTGTTCAATAATTTTGTCAGTCTTAATTGTGTAGCACAGATCACACACCTAAGGAACGCGTTGGACTCCCCTTACTCCAATAAATATATTATTGACTTATCTATTTCTGGGTCAAACTTGTATCATTAATAGGAAAATAGAGACCACTTTAATAGAAAATATATTCATAAAAATGGAAAAAATAACTTACGTAAGAAACTCTCCTGCATCCTGTATAAAGTCCGTTTGGCTAAACTCGGGATAGATGAAAAGAACAGGCCAATGGATGAGATTCCTAGCGTCAAATGAGATCTGTACCCCAGCGTGTTCCGGCAATCCCACCGGTGGCTGCTTGAAATCAACAGCAATATTCCTTTTCTTCAAGGGTGAGAAAAGAAGGCTCATTACTTAAGGGCTTTCAGTACATAGGGAAAAAAGTAAGAACACGATTACCTTGAGAATCATGAACACATTAGATAATTTGCCAATTTGCTCAGCTTTCTCATTCTTCTTTTTCTCCATTTCTGCTTCAAGTGAGGCTTTTAAGTCAGAAGCCTTTTGCTTCAGCTCTGCCAAAGTGGTATTGTCAGGATCAACTTGGAGACCAGCTTCACACATTTCAAGAGCCTCAGATGCTTTAGAAAGGATCAGGAGAGATTTAACAGCCTGCACATAGGCCTTTACGTGAGCAGAGTCGATCTTAATAGCTGATTTGCAATCTTGCACACTGGAACCGTAATTTTCTAATGAAATAAAGCGAGAAATCGTGTTAGCATTTACAACGTAAGTTTAAATACCAAAAGAAAACTCATAGCTAGAAGGTTTAAAAAGGTGATATTAGAAAAGCACCAAAAATATTATAGCAATACAGTATTACAGAGAGAACATTGGCAATAATCAACGAAAAGGACTTCTGTTTAAAAGAAAATAATTGGTAAAGGAGGATATGGAAATAAGTCAATTTAACAGAAGTAAAATACTCACTCCATAAGCCATTGGCTATTCCACGATTAGTGTATAAAATCGCAAGGAGCTTCTTATCTGAAGGTTTCGCATTGATACCACCAGAGTACGCCAAAACCGCTTTTTCATATTCCTTTTTTTTCACATAATAATTGCCCTCCTCTTTGAAGGCCTCGGCATTTGAATTAGGATCGTCGCTTTCGTATTTCAGTGCCCGTAGTGCCTCGTAGGCAGGATGTCCTTCCATATCTTCTGCCGATTTAGCGAAGAACGGATGTCTAAGAATTTCTTCCTCCTCTTCAGGAGTGAACGTGGGTTTTCTAGGTTCATTTACTGTAGCCTGCGTTTCCGATGCCATTTTACTATTGAAAAAATACAGGAAATTACTAAAACATACACTTTAAAGTGGTATACAGATCATTTATGAGAGACTTTAAGTATAATTATTAATCACATGGGATCACAGACCTAGACAATTTCAATGCAGGCGCTGGATGTAGATGAGATAAACAATAATATTAAAATGTTCAATTTCAGCAAATTTTTATTCATATTTTCTGACAACTCCCTTTTTCGTTTCAGTTTCAAGTTTACTTTTGTACGTAGGCAGGTTTTACTGACAATATTTACCAATAGCTTCTTTATTATCATTGGTAATGAGGAAAACTAAAGAAAATAGCTTATTTGAAAGCTTAAGTGGAACAAAAAATTTCATACTCTTCGTAGTGCGTTTATTAATGGTTTTGAGATCGTGACAATTATTTTCCATCTGCATTGTTTTCATATGGTAAATGAAAGTCGGATTTATAACTTATTTATATCCCACATATTGAAATTCGGCAGTTTGATATTGCTTTTTCACTTACATTTTGTCATATAATTTCCCGTTCTAACTAATTCTTCTTTCTTCTAAACACATGCCCATGCTTGCTGTTTTCCAGCATACGGCTGGTCCCTTCTAAATCTATTATCATATAGCATTTTCTTTTTTGTCTTCCAACTGATTTGTCTGAAGATCATCAAAGATGAGTTACGATCCAGTGACTTTTCTGATCTTTAGATTGGTTGTTCGAAAGCTTACTTGATATCAATGTCAAGAAATAATTTTTTCCTGACGGTTTTCGATCTTCCTGAAGAACAAGTTTCCAATTTTAGATACCTTTGAATTGCATATGCAAATTTCAAATGCCGGCCATCAAAATTCCTCAGGTTTGATCTCCGTCCCGAAGTGATAGAATACCGCACTTTAAACCTATGATTTCCCATTAAGACCCTCAAACGCTTCGGTTGTCCTAGCAAATTCTTTGGTACCTATTTCTTGTTAACCTACACTCATCTTACAAAATCTCAACTTCTTCTACAATACCTATTCGCGAACTATCGAAAACCTTCGATCAACCCCATTTCCCGGATCCACATACTTTCTTCTAGTAATTCTAATTCAATTTCCAAACGCATGCTCTAATGTTCTAAATTCTCAACCTTCTTTAATGAGTTTCCCTTTGACATCCCTGCGAGTCCATGCTCAATTAACCTTTAACTTTAACAAGATAGCAAGGAAGGAAGGAAGGATGGGGCAAAAAAATAATGTATTAGGTGTGCATTGGCAAAATTACGTATAATATAATAATATAAACACAGTAAAGATATACACAGCTTGCTTTCATGCTCCAAATTGATTTGCACTTCTTCATCGTTAATAAAATTGAGGACGATAATCACATACAAACACATTCAAACAAACACATTAAAGTAAGGGAATTTGCATCAATATTGAAAATAGAGAGAGAGAGAGAGAGATAATTAGAGTACTCAATCAATATTCGCCCAAATTTATTGACTCAATGGGTCGGGATATCTTTGTCGAACTACTCCCGAGGTTGGTGAGACAATCCTACTCCTACGTCTGGATACCACATTCTCGGCTTGTGGTTGTTCAACGCCAAACACGCTGTCCTCTATGGAACCTCTTCTTTGCCAAACGGCACCGAATTCATCTTTTCTATTAGAATTGTTCTCTTCATCCTCTGGTTTCTTGGTAAATTTGTCAATTAGCCATTTTGGATGCCGTGTCCACTTAATCATTGTCTCGGATGATCGATAAAGGAAAATGAGTTTTGCAAATAGAAGCTCTTCCAAGTTGAGTTTGCCATTCTCCCTAACGAGATAGATATCGTGGCAGAGGTTGAGCAGTCTATCTACATGGGGCAATTCTTGAAGAGAGATCTGGTAAGAGATGTCACTGTAGATCATACGGAGTATTCGACTTGCAAAGAAAATGTAAGCAGCGTACATTCCAATAATACCATAGGAAGAGAAGATTTTTCCAAGCAAATTATCTGATACTCTCTCATTGAAGATTATGATTGAGAAAAGACGATTAGGAGAACGGTAGTGCATATCGGCCTCTGAGAGATTATTTACACTACCGTAGCAAGGTGCTTCAGCTAAACCCACTTCTTCCATCACCCACCACCTTTGATGTGTGAATCGATCAACTTCTAGGGAAGCGCTAACATTAATATAAGTGTATGGTTTGGCAAGATTGCCTGAAGGATTTCGAAGATTGCTCTTTTGAGCAAATAAGAAACGAGGAAAGGCAAGATCTAGCCGAACAGTCTTGGTACTTGTAAGGTCAGTTGAACCTGAAGACGATAAGACAAGACTTTCATTTAGAACTGCCCGAAATTCTAATCGCTCTTTCTGTGTGAGTGGACGATTGAAAAATTGTTCCACACGTGTAGCACTTGAATCAATAGGTCGAGGCGTTCTAAAAAAGATGCAAGAACTGTAGAAATACTACTGCATATAGTACTTGTAAAGTCAATTTAGCAGATTATACCTCCTGCAAGTGACATGGAATGTGAGAGACATCTGCGAGGAATTATCAGCTAATTCGTTCATGAGTCGTTGGTACATAGGCGGAGTGATTGTCCACAACCGTTCGGATACAGTATCAAAGGTCATGTTACTAACGTCTTCTGTTTTGAAATTGGAGACAAAACCAGTGGTTGCCTGAAGCAAAACAAAAAATAAAGAAAGAACTGTAACCCCCATTATCGACATTTACCAATGATGCACAGTATGAGGGAGAGAGAGAGAGTGAGAGAAAACTTGCCTGATTAAGAGCATTGCATTGCCGAATTTCAGAGAGGAAGGAGTCATTTACATGGAGGAGGTTATTTTCCCGTGATGTGAAGAAATACAAGGCCTATATAAATAAAAAAAGCAAAACATCGAATAGAAGATTCATATCTCCCAAACAAGTGACAAAAAACAGTAAAACTAAGTACTTCAATAACCAATGAGCCGAATATCTATAATAAATCCATGTAAGCTAAAAGGGCAATTCAATGCACTTTTTCAAATGAATCTGTTTTGTGAAAATGACAACCCCCCCCCCCTCAGTACTCCAAAGTAGACGAAAGTGACAACCGGTTGCCTGAGCTAAAAAACAACGAACTGGAATTGCATATGAGATAAGGGCAGAGTTGTCGTGTTAGCACTCAGCGCAGATTGAGTTCGAAACCCATAAACTTGATTAAATGAATTGTTAATGATACTTGAAGTAGGAGGAGGCTGTGTGAAGAATACACTCATAATGAAGTTAAGAAGTGAAAAACTTACAGGAAAGCCCCCAACAGCCAGCGCCTGTGAGCATTCAACGGGGACGTTAATCGCAAAGGTGGTATCGATGAAGGAGAATACTACCAGAGGTCCCCAGAAACACACGAATGCAAAGAGTAGGATTAGCATTCCCACTAGATACTTCACCCAGAGTGCTCTCTTCCTTCCGAGTGGAGTGGGATACTCAATCTCCGAGCGTCGCCAACACTTCATAACAAAGACCTTGGCGTAGATATCCTCAAGTTCCATCCAGTGATAGAGGGAGAGTGGTGAGTCCGTCCACATCCAATCCATGACGCTGCGCACCTCGTACACGAAGGGCATTATAAGGTAGGCCTTGAAGAGAACCAGATTTAAGTAGTTGTAATTCTTGGTGAGGAAATTGCCGAGAATGTGGCGTGGGTAGCCAGAGCGAATTTGATAGGCAGAAAGACCAAAGTAGATGCACTTCACAAAGTAGAGGACTGCCCGTGCTGAACCCACCGTGAAAGGTCTACCGTTGGGAGAAAAAAGAGTAAACAGCTACATATGTTAATAGGGGGGTGTGTGATAGACTTACTTCCACGTGGTGCACCCTGGGCAACGTATACTCATACGGCAGTGGTGCACCCTGGGCAACGTATACTCATACGGCAACAAAAGTCTATTTATCGGCAGGTGACTTCGGACTTCAAACTACTATGACCCCACTGTATGTCGTATTCAATCACTTCCACCATGCTTATCCTACCTTTTCTCTGCCTTTGTAACTGTCTGTCTTTTTGACATCTTTAAATACTCTTCTGTTCACCCCCT
This sequence comes from Rodentolepis nana, assembly GCA_900617975.1. Classification (NCBI taxonomy): domain Eukaryota; kingdom Metazoa; phylum Platyhelminthes; class Cestoda; order Cyclophyllidea; family Hymenolepididae; genus Rodentolepis; species Rodentolepis nana. Next base: position 10,068 of record UZAE01000985.1, on the reverse strand, counting down.
TGACTTTTTTCGATTTGATGTTCCTCTTCCTTTCTGTGAAGCACGAAGTCAACTAAAGGGCTAATGATAACTATCATAAAGCCTGCCATTTGATATACATAAATAATATTTTAATAGGAAACTTCCAGCAAGGCAATGCTACAACATGCATACAGTTAGGTGAAATGAAAATCTCAGAAAGTATTGACTGAAGCATGTGATTATAGCAAAATTGTGGAGGCAGACCTTGCTATTCAATTCGCTATCTGCGACTTGACTATATATCAACGACACCTTTCATTATCTGCCCTACCTTACAGTCGTCTCTTGTCGTGTAGTGGTGGAAGACTTGGATGCTAGTTCTGCTTCTTAATGATTATACGTCAAGGATACCTTGCGTATACAACGAAATCGATGCAGGCTGATAGCAAATTATTGAGACTATCACAAAAGGAATGAAGGCCTACTTTTCGCTCATGGAGTTTGGCGAGAGAAAAATTTTCATCGTTTATTGCAAAAATATGAACATGAATGAGAATCCCTCAATCATCACACTAGCTTTATGAATACTGAAAAGTAAGGAGCATAAAAAACTTGAAATACTCACGTCATGGTAATTTGAGGCAGAATGAAGAAGAGATAGACATGAATCAATATCACATGGAAAATTTGGAAGATGAATTTTCCCAAAACCTGCTTCCTCAGAAATAGCGCTCGATCCAAGACAATAAACACTGATTGGATAATTATCATTCCAATGAAGGGAGCTGGAATCTGAAAGGAATTACAAAATAGAAACAGACATTGTTAAGTGTGCTCTATTTCAAATGGGTAGGTAAAAAATACAATGCCAATTTCTTACGCGATTGGTTTTAATGAACTCAAAGGCGTTATCACCCATTCCGGTCTAAAATGATGGAAGTTAAAATCCAACTTAATAAGCACCACTTAATATGGCGGCTACTGAAATTGCATTTAAGTAGACTTACACTTGGACCGAAAGACTGATAACCAAAGATGATGATCCAAAATGCGAGGAACTCGCAGATAAACATATAAACATATACATCCACTTTTTGATTGTATCTCGGGTCAGTCATTTTGAGGTAGAATCTTCGCATCTTAGTGATTGGGTTCAAGGTGGACGAGGAGGAGGAACCCTGATAACTAGATGATTTAGAGTATGTGGACACTATCAGCTCCTCTTTCTTATTCGAATTCGAACTTTGGCCATAATTCCTCTTAGACTAAATGAAGAACAGAAAGGATTAAAATGGCCAACACTTGACTACTTGTAGTATTTCAGTAGACTTACACTGGCCTTATTAGCAGCGCCTGCTTTGATGAGATCTTCCTTGAATTCCGTGTCATCTCGCCACAAACCGTAATTTTTGAGGTAGCTTCGATGCATGAAAATGAAGAGAAGCTGAATGAGATCCCAAATAGCGTAGGAGTCTGTCTTTTCAACACCGAAGATGACTGGCAACCAGTGCGTCCTAGCCAGAGTGGCTGAAACTTGATCGGGAGAGTTGAATTTGATGAAGCGAAATTGGAAGATATACTTGACGATAATCACCAACTGAAAGCAAAAAATGAGCCCAATTATAATTACAAAAGCTCCGGTGTAATTTTTTTGATTTCGCCACATTCATACATGTCGGTACATTGCGTGACAAGTGAACAAATAAAATCTTTAAACGACCACTTGGCTTACGTCAATGCAATCCAAAGTGATCTGTGGCGAAAGCTTAGGTTAAATGAAATTAAAGTGAAAAGTGAGACATTTTCGATTGAAATGCAAGTACTTGTAAAAAAAGTTCAAATGCACCCAACTGACAGGTAGTTTTAAAACTTTGGTGAAGTTATCTATCTAATTTGGAAATCTTTAAAAAAATTTTTACAAGCTTAAGGTGAAAAAACCCCATCAACTGCAAGCATACAAGAATGATAGACTTGGCAAGTTTGCTCTCAGCCCGAAAGACTAAGATTGTTTCTGATCATTTGGGAGTTGGACAAGAATTGGGCTGATTGTGATTGGTCCTTAAATGTCTGGAGCTGTTTCACCAACCTCCTCTCTCTCTCTCTCTCTCTCTTCTGATTCTGCATTAAGGACGAAGCCTACAACATAGTCAGTAACCGAAATCAGACACCTATCTGATTAACTCCGCTTAAAAACAACCAATCAACGCATGCTATTGAACGGGCCTAACACCAATATTTCATCAATAAAAACTGGTATTGATTGACGAATGTGAGCATTAAATCAATGGACGAAATATAACATATTTTAAGTTCCTATTTTAACCCCTTTTCGTACCTAAAGTAGACAATAATAAAAAAAATGTGCACGGCTGCTATCTCAATAGGTGAAATAATTGTTAACATGTTTTGATATCCCGATAAAAAAATTAAAATTCTGCAAAATCCTACTTTTTAAGCCCAAAAGTACAAATCGTACGCTACGCCACAAATGCTAATGCATCATGTTTAAACAAGTAGTAAACGAAAGTGACCAAAGACGAGAAATAGTTTAAAGTCGAATTAAGTGAATAAATCTCCATACGAAGTGAAATAAACCATCGAACACACAAAAAGGGGGCTGACCTCAGTATAGGTGATGAGGGTGATCCAGAAAGTTTTGGTAGGTCTTGGCACCGACAACATTCCCCAAAGAAAAATCATAAGTGGGTAGACCAGAGAAATCACATTTGCTGATCTCATGTGATTGATGATTAGCACGAGATAGCAGACCAATTCAGAGTGCACGACAATAAGATTTCCAACAGCAATGAGCAGCAGGAATAGGCTTGGTCGAGATCGTCTGAATTCCCTTTCCCTCTGTTCCCACGTGAGAGCTTGCGCTGGTCTCGAAGAATCAAGCACTTCGTCCTGGAATTCATCATCCAGTTCCGGAACACCTTCAATAGACCCCTGTGCAGGTCGATTTCGCCTACCCCCTGGTATTCCTCCTCCGTAAGCGTTCGAATCCTGCGCCGAACGATAAGGACTTGCACCACCAGAAATTACATCCAGCACAACAGACTCTAGTGTCACCCTGTAAGAAAGGATAGGGAAAAATGACTGAACCTCTTTCAACACCCTCGAAAAAAAACCACAACAACAACAAAAAAAAGAAAAAAAAACACGAAAACAAAACTCTAACGAGAAAAGAAAAGGAAAAGCAAAACAAGGCCTCAAACCCTGTCATCGAAAAAAACTTTCGCGCGAGTCTGGATGGGAATTCAGCCGTGAATGAGGGATCGCGCATTATCCACCATTGGAATTTGCGTTTTGAAAGTGAAACCACACTAAGAGACCGGTTTCTATTATCCCAACGTGGAGAGTACGAAAAGAATGGCATTAATTCATTCATTCAAATAGCAGAAAAAAATAGAAATTATTCATCAACCGCATAGGCACCACCACTAAACTAGGTACTTTTTCAGCCAACTCAACTTAGAACTGACCTGGTGCCGGTTGAGCTGCGATTGAAGATGTAGAGGGCCTTTTGTTTGACCTTACGCTTCTCAATATCGATTGTTCGGCGAATGCGTCTATGCACACGAGTAATTGAGTTAAGCCAGACGGTAGTTGTTTGAATTGTAGAGAGGAGAAAGATGTGTAGAACGAGACATCCCGCTTTGAAACGACTCCAACAGCCTTCTGATTTATCGGCTTCTGTATTTTCCATAACCTCTTGACTCACTATAGAAAAGGGGTAATACTCACTACTTATTACAAATTCGATGACAAACTAGAGGTTAAGTGGAGAAACGGCATGTGGGGTGTTTAATAAATCACTTACAGCGTATGATTTTAATTGGTAGGAATACTAAGGAAAGACAGTATAGGGAAGTTGTATGTGCTACTTATGAGGAAATTAGTAGGTTTAAACTCACGATGGGAAAGTGTGCCATCGGAATCTGTACGACAGGGAGTCTGCCCGGAACCAGAAACTGCGATAGCGTAGTCGTAACGTAATGGAGCACGACTCATAGTAGGTTGTTCGGGCTCATCGTTTTCGTCAGCCTGTGAGGGAAGATATAAGATTACACAAAGTATGAAATGACATGTGTCTAGCTTTTGAGCCGCTCCATGGTAATTCACTTGCCTCATGGGCTAGAGGATCAACCTCATATGGAGCACGAACACTGGAAGTATTGAGGCTACTAACAGTTCCTGTAGCAATTCCAGCAGTGCCAGTTCCAGCCTGAGATCCATCCAAGGTGACCTGTTTGGAAAGTGGTGGTCTCGCGGGCTTCAAGAAAGTCGTACTTAGTTTGATTGCTGGCGCTGGAGCCCCCTCAGCATCATCTGATGGTCCTGTCGTTCCATCCGCCACTATGCTCACCCTATTTTGATGAGTGATCATGTTTCTTCTACGATACTGCCTGGCAGCCGATCGCACGCCATGCTCCATGGCCTGGTTGAGCAGCTGGAGCGGATTCATGTGATTATGAATGTCAATATCATCGTCATCATCGTCATCAGCATCCTGCATCATCAAGGAATCCTCTTCCTCCTCTCCGTCGTTGTCGGCAATTGTTCCAGGATCCGGTGATGAAGAAGCCGCAAAGGTGACAGAGGGACGTAATGCATTACGCGGCGTCGGTTTCGTATTTACAGCCAACTTTAGACGATGCTCCTGCCTTTCTGCAACGTCCTCCATCTCCGTGCTGGTTGGGAGAGGTGAAGGTGTGAGTTCTGTGCCTCTTCGAACCATTGGTCCAGCAGACGCAATTCTGCGATGACCTTTTAGCTTAGGAGCTGACTGAGACTGAGAAGTGAATGGTTGAGATTGTTGCTGCACATTCCTCGCTGGCAAGGCCTGCAGTTCTATTCCTGCATCAGAGGTGCTTGCAGCAGCAGCAGCAGCTAAAGCTTGTTCATTGCGTTTTGCGCGTCTCTTCGCAGCCAGGAAAGCTTCCGGGTAGGAAGACATTCGACGATGCGTACGAAATGTCGCGAATGAACGACCAGAGCCTACATTGTTTGTGGCGTCATTTATTGATTCGGACGAACTGGATGGCTCTCTCCCCCCAGTGTCTGCACGCACAAATCGACTTCGTGGCTTTAATTTGGCCTGCTGTGAACCAGAGAATGCAGCTGCTGGTTGAGGGCTACAAGGCATGAAGGTAAAAATGAAGACAATCTTGTCATTTCAAAAGCATAATAAGGGAAGTTAATCAACAAGATCTTGAAAAGTGCCAACCTCAACACCCTACATCACGCGGAAGATACATAAGCGCGCTTTTAAGGATTACTAATCTCAAACAACCTAATTTAAGAGAGGGATAAATTTCTCAAGGTTGCAGCCAATGACCTATAGCAGTTGCCCGACAATATCCATGCTCTCCTTTATAGAACTGGCCTGAATGCCTGTGAGTTGTTCCAATCGCCAATACTTACCTAATGTTATTAAAATATATGAATTTCCGTTCCGTTATTTTTGGTATTGTACACCTTCCAATACCATAAAGAGAGATTTAGCGGGTATACTACAAGAAGCCACATTTGCTATCCCAAAACATTTCGACAAGTGCATTTTCACCTCTTCTCCTAAGGACACTAAGTCAACTGCACACCCAGCAATATCTGATGGAGAGATGCTCCATGGCGACAGAAGCCAGGCTCTTCCTAGTAGTAGTGGAGAGAGAGACTTCAAAAGAATCCCCCATTTATATACAGAGGTTCAACTTACTGACACTGCGCGGGACTATAAGGACACGTGTAATTGGCGAGAGCATCCAATTGAGCGGGAGTGGCGTTTGGCCAGGCAGCACGAATATGATTTCTCTGCAACATTTCTCGGTGACTTAGCTCCTTCCCCGTCTGATGGTGAACTCCTTCAATTGTCGAGGGAGTGGCTCCCAACAGTAGTTGAGAGGTTGTTGTCGTACTTGTCTCTTCCTCTTCTTCTTCTTCTTCATCCTCAGGGTCGCCTTCGAATTGATAGTAGTCACCGGATCTGATCACTTTAAGCAGGAGGAAGAGGGAGGAAAGAGAGAAAGATTGTGATTAGTATTCACTCACACACCTTAGACACACAGCAACATCTTAACGGACAAACGAACGAAACTATGTCAATATTTGGGTCTACTAATGTGAGCCTCCCTCCCCCTCCCCAATCATTAATTAAGAAGTTTAATCTCAGCCTCCATGACTGCTAAAACAATCAGTTCACCCAGTCTGCACCTAACCCTAATCGATAAACGCAGACGTAATCCCCAGTGGTGATTGACCAGATCTCTTAAGATGTAACAAGTTATTAGACCAAAATTCAATGAGGGTAAATAGCATAAAAGGCAAGAAACCTTTCCCTACCCCTCAAATACCCAGAAGGAAAGAAGTTATGGCTACGACAAATAAACGTTAAGACTCTTACAAAACCAGCCAATCTTAGCCGAAATGTTAGACAAATTGTACTTTTTTATCTTCGAGACCAAGTGTTCACCTTTTAGCAAACAGCCCAAAGACGTATTCGAATTTGAGCCGAATGTACGGGGACTTACGTATATAATGCTCGGTGATATTCTCCATATTCTTGCCCGCATCCTTTTGATGTTGAGCGATTCTGTCCAACTTGCGTTGCACTCTCTCCAAATCCCTCTTCTCGCGAATAATCTGCTCACTGATGACTTGCATCAACTTGCGATTGATCAGGAAGGCGCCCCGTGAAGCAAAGCAGCTCTGCACGTTGAGATCAAAAACAACGTGACGGAAGGAGGATGTGGTGAAGATTTTGCGCTGGAAGATAATCACTGCGAAGCAAACCACGTCCCAGTGGAGGCCGTTGGACACAATTTCACAGCCAATATCACTTGCTACAAAAAGGTATTATCCAAACTGTCAATCTCAACTTAGGCTATTTTAAGCATCATACGAATGTGCTAACCATATTGTGAAAAATGTAAAAATAATAATAATAGAGAAAATACAAATGAAAGTGAAACCCTCCCCCCCCCTTCTCAGTCTTATCGATTTTTTTTTCACTAAAATTAACGTTTCGGGAATTATTAAGACCCAAAAGACAAAAATGTCAATCACAGCAAGGAGTCCAGAGAAATCCGCGTTGTTGAATCCTTCACACCTCACCCCACTCCCTCCTGGCAAAAATAGGTGATAGTGAAGGTCATACACTTCTCTCTCCCCCCCCCCTCTCCCCCTCTCTTGTGAAATCACTTTCTTACTACAAGTACTAATTAATTGTACAGATTAAATATAAAAAAGTGGTTTAAATAGCTGAAGGGACCAACAAAAACTCGAAGCATATAAAACGAACAAATCTACAAAGTTCAGCTGGCATTTCTGCTGATCCAGGGGCCATGAATTCGGCAATGATAAGCTCAGGATTGTGTGATAGCGTCTAACTAACCATGACGAAGTTTACAAAGTGTTTGGAAATCATAGTTGGCTAATTAGGCAATTGAAGTCCCTCTAAGCGTATAAACCAACGAAACCCCCCCCCCTCCCCCCACCACACACTCTTTTGATGAATCGGCTATTAACTAGCTTTAAGAAAAGTCCAAGAGAGCAAGGTAAAAGATACTAAATTTGTCATCATGGTAATAATAATTACTGCGACAAAAGCCTGACAAAACACGACTATAGAAGTTGAAAGACAGCAAAAGCATAGTTAGCGACAACTACCATTTACTAATTAAAACAATTGATACGGGAACTCACGGGAGAGGTTGTAGAAAAATGCTGGGACAACAACAAAAAAAAAGCAGTTGCTAAATAATCAGAAATCGGTACTTAAAAATGGGATGAAAGAAATGGCAATTGTGTAAAAGGCTTTAAAGTACAGAGTAGGTGGAAATGAACTTCTCGGTTCAGAGGTGTAATTGAATTAGCAATACTCCCCAACCCCCCCAACTTCTTTCTATAATCTACCGAAATGAAAATATCTTTGCAATTCAAAATTGAATAAATAATTAATATCAGGAGGCGAAAAGAAAAAAAACACAGTCCTTTATTAAGGACTGAAAAATCAAATGAAAGTTTGTGGATTGTCTTTTTCCAATAAAAATGCTATACCGAATCTAAAGCAGTCATCAAGTAATTCGGGGAAAGCAAAATTTCCAAACACCAAATTAGTTTTTTAATCAGCTGTCATGACAAACAAAACCCACATTGAAGACGGTTTTCGCGACCACTTGCGTGCACACTACTTTATTTCCTTAACAGGAGGTGTGCGATTGACTTACCTCCACGTGGTGCGCCCTGGGTAACGTATACTCATACGGCAAAAAGTCTATTAACTGGCAGTTGACTTCTCACTTTAAACTACCATGACCCCACTGTATGTCATATTCGACCACTTCCACAGTACTCACCTCACCTTTTTTCTACCTTTGTGTTTGTCTCTTACATCTTTGAAACACTCTTCTGTTCCCCCCCCCTCTCGACTTTTTCGATTTGATGTTCCTTCTCCTCTGTGAAGTCTGAAGTCAACTAAAGGGCTAATGATAACCATCAAGACGCCTGCCATTTGAAATAAATAAATAAATAAATTTTTTAACAGTCTATTATTGATAAAACAGATTGGGGAAAAGACCAAGTAAAAACAGAAAGGAGGATTGGCCTCAATTCAGTTTGTGAAAAATTGGTGAGACAAAGGAATGCTAACAAATAAGACAAGAGCCGCCATTTTCAGGAGAAGCCACGAAGGAGTAGATTCAATGAAAGTAATATTAAAATAGAGTTCAATCCGTGCCCAATAATAACACAGCACAAGCATATTCTAATTTGAAAAAAAATCAATACGCAAAAAGGCCAATTAGCTGTCGCTTGGCGTTTAAAAAACAAACGTAAAACATGTAGGAGGGGGGGGGGTTGTAAAATAACTTTTTAATGCCATTTTGGGAAGCATAGGGGAGAGGAAATTGGTGAAAGGCGATTCACCAGGTATTAACAATGGGGGACAGAGATTAAAAAAACCATTAGCCTATCTAGAGAGGCCCCCCCGGAATAGTAATAGTACCACGATGAACCGGTTAGACTTCGACACAACAATAGTAGTGCAAAGTGACATTTTGATATCGAGGCAGCATTCATTTCAGATTCTAAAGGTTCGAATTCCATCGTCTCAGAAGCATCGAGAAGAATTTACTGGTCAGAGAGATCGAACTCTGCATATGATTAGTGATAATGTAATCACTTTTGTAATATTCCAGAAAATACGACAAAGGGAGTGTTTAAACCGACATTTTGCCATGACAACAGCGGAATTCAGAACACTTAAGAGTCTACCTTTATTTCATGAATTCTTGTTTATATTTAAACAGCAAATAAAAAATTGAATAGGAATTGGAAAAATGCACCATATGCTATCATCACAGAGATGAAAGTCAAAGGTCCAATTGAGGAGTTTACTCAACTTCAGAAATAGGGCGTCTGGATACCACGTCCACTTATCATCGAACGATCCCAAAAGCTTCCTTAGAATATACGCTTATTCTAAAGTTGGTGGCATCAGTGCACGCCTTGTGTGAGTTCGGGATTCTGAAATTTGTGGTTTCGTTTTCATATAGTGGACGTAAATTTAGTGCTCGGGGCGTGTTATTTTGAATGAGAAGAAGACGAAGAGTGCAAATACTTACAATATCCAACATAGTCATTCCACCCGACCGGATTCATACAGCTGATACCAAAGAGTTGAATAAGCCAGCAGATTCGACTTCCGACTAGTCGATTCCAGTAGACACAACCCATCAGTTGAAGCGAACACTTGGCCAAGATCACGAAGAAGTTGTAGCCCACTATCACGTTCCATCTGCATGGAAACAAAAAATGAAAAATAAGGAAAACGCACCTAATAAACTAATCGACCTGAAACCAGTACCAGCACCTCAGTGAAAGCACCCATATATATATATATATATATATATATATATACAAATATGGGGTGCGGGATAGACTTACCTCCACGTGGTGCAACCTGGGCAACGTATACTCATACAACAAAAGGTCTATAAACCGGTAGTTGACTTCTGACTTCAAACTACCATCACCCCACTCTATGCCATATTCGACTACTTCCACAGCACTCACCTCACCTTTTTTCTACCTTTGTGTCTGTCTCTT
>UZAE01000984.1:0-16123 GCA_900617975.1 Rodentolepis nana | reverse complement strand
ATTTCAAATGGCAGGCCTTATGATATTTATCATTAGCCCCCCCCCGTAGCTAATGCTGTCTATGTAGGTCCCACATCTGTTAGAAATAGGCTAACCCCCCCCCCTCTCCCTTTGCTGAACCGAAATTGAGCACACTTCTGTACGTAGGATGTACCAATGGTAAAGATGATTATACTATTGCACACGATCATCGTTGCTCTCTCTCTCTCTCTCTCTCTCTCTCTTGCTTTTATTCCCTACACCCATCCTCCCATATTCCTTTTCTAATTTATGCCTCACAATCCTTACTTGCCTTATCTCTTCACTGCATGTATATTTTTCTAATTGAATTAGATTTTACTCCTATTCATCTCAGTAGGTGATATTGCGTTTGTTCCCTATTTTAGAAGTATAGAGGAAAAAATGATTTGTTGTGGACTTGTCCAATGGCTGAATGGAGTCAATAGAATCAGTGCTCATATGATTGGCTTTTTTCCCCTCCCAATAGCCCCAAAATTGCCAGATTGTTGACGTCTGAACACGGTCTTGGTGTTGGGCTTTACTATGTAGGGGATTGTGTATGATGGTTTTAGCCGAGATTCCACCTTAACTATCCTACCAGAAGCGGTATCGACTGGATATGCTCTTAGTCCAGCATTTGATGTAGTACACGAACCCTCAAGAGACGTTTATTCGATTAATGTACCAGGCGGGCTTCAAACGGTTCCAAAATGATATGATTTTATCCGAGCCAATTTTATGCCCGTAAAGGAACCATTCCGTAGTTGGAAGCTTTGCATCTTGTAATTACCCTATCGCATATTTTGTAGATATGGCCAGCTCTACGCTTGCATCCTATCTAAAGGTGCCTATGGCGGTGTCAACCTTGTTCTTTATCAATTAATGCGGTAGGCTCTATTGTCCTATAACCGAAATCGCTTCTCTTTTTTGGTCAGGTTATCCTATTTTTTGTGCTATTCTAGACGAGGAACTGTGGAACGTCGTCACATACTTGTTGTTCCTGAAGTTGGTCGGATAGCCTTAACCTTCGTTCAGGATCTAGTTATAGTCCACCATCAGCATTCCAGAACTTCTCTTGCCTACGACATTGCTGCTTCAGGAACCGGCGGTCCGGAAAATGAGGGAGTTTCCGATGGGCCCAAACTTCACTACCCTCTCTTGCCGCCAGTTTCGCTGGAAGATGTCTGCGTTTCATGCAAAGGTTGGCCGAAAATAATAATTTGTTTAGCAATTTATTTCAAAGGGCAGGCCTTATGAATTTTATCATTAGCCCTATTGTTTAGTAATCATGCCTACTTAAATATTTTAGTAGCTTTTACTTTATTTTTTAGATATTCCTGCTTTGTCACATGAACCAAGCGCGGAATTTTCTACGCCATTGTGTGAGTTGCCAAATTTGTTTCAAGAGTGGATTATCTCCGCATATTTTTCTCCCATTTACTAGTTGTTTGTTTCTATAGATGCTCCTTCCTGGATAGTATTTCCACCGAACGTTGTAATTGACGGAAGTCTTGGTAGTTTCCATTAGCATGAACTTATTTTGCGTTTTTCGCCTCGTAATGATTTTGTGTTTGTCCCTCTGTAGGCTGTTTGTGGACCGTCGATCTTAACTTGGACGCATTCACTGCACTGATTTCCGATCCGGTAGGTTTATCCACTGCCCTCTTACTTTCACTCATTCTAAAAGTTTTTTTGCGTACTCCTTTATCCTACTAATGCGATTATGTTCTACTCTGAAAAAAAAACAATAATTCTAGGATAATTTGCATCTATACTTATGGAATCTTTCAAGTCCTGAATCTTAGAAGTTAATTTAGCCTGTTCGAAGGCATGTGCACGTTCATTTATGTAACATGTTTATTATTCCATTTCATCAAGCATAAAATTTATTGGAGGATTGGGGGAAATTTGGTCCTTGAAATCGGAATTTTTACTTCATGGCTCAATCCAGAAGACTTGCTGATATTTTCTCTTTTTGCAGATCCATCTGAGGTACTCGCATTGTATCGGGTATTTCAGTTGCGACTGATATTCTCTATGACATTTCAATCGTCCCTTCCTTTTCTTAGCCTTAAAGCAGCCAAAACTTTGAAACTGGAAGTGTGTTCTCAAGGAATGGTGATCTTATCCGTACTGCAGAAAAGTCGCTTTTTTGAGGGGATTGCACGTTTAGATTAAGCGCCTTGATTAATTCACTTTCGAAATGATTTTATTACCGGATTTGAATCATATTTTCAAAAAAACCTTACCTATTTATTTATTTCCTCCAACACAGGGATTTCTTTGATCCCATAATTTTTCTGAAGTTTCGCGATTTCTAGAGTTTGGCTGTTTTAGTGAACACTTTGAGCATAATAAGACGTGACGCTCTTAGTTCCACTCTCTCTTTTTTATCTGGGAAATTTAAATTTGAGAAAAGGAAAACATTAAATTGCCTTGACTGCTTTACACCCACGCGTATGTCTACGAGAGGTATAAATCCCACTTGATCTACCGTTCACATAGCACTCATTTTGGTTCATGTTACTTTTTTGATGTTTTGGCACCATGGCACGTATCTTTGAGTGCTCCACCGATTCCCCCAATACATTCGGATTTTCATTTAGCCAAACTATTGTCTCATTTATGTGATATTTTTCAGTGGTAACCATTAGTAAGGGGGTGGGGGGGGGGGGGGGGGGGGGGGTATTAACCTGCAAACGGCCTGTTCCATTTCCCTCTCTTTAAGATTACTCTGGTCAATTGCCTCCTTAATCGAGAGGGAGCAAAGCCAGTTCTGCGCCAGTACTGTCAAGACCTCGTGGAGAAGCTTGCGCAGTCCTTTATTGACGCCTCATCGGACGAACAACAACAGCAGACGTCTGCGGATAAGCCAACTCACAAGATGGAAGTCATCTACCAACTCCTCGTTCGATTTGCAGACATTCAAAAGTCGGCGAGTCGAGCTTCTAGACACCAACGAGTTCATCGAAATCAACCGCGGAGTCAGGTTAGAAACGATTCGGATCGCACTGTGGTAAGCGCATTTGCATTTGCTGCTGTTGAGTTGGGAGTTCAAGTTGGCGTGCCAAGAGTGGTGCTTCAGTGGCTTTATGAAGGCATTGAATCGCCCACCTTCTCTTAAATGAGTGCGATTTGCCATGTGGTTTCCTTTAATTGATTTGATCCCTCGATTTTCTTGGGTGAGGTTATGTCCACGATATTGAAGGCTTGATTGGTTAGTTTCTTTTAGTTTTTTAGTACTCTAGGTTATTCTTGGATATTTATTTATATCGAATGGCAGGTGTTTTAATAGTTATCATTATACCCTTAGTTGACTTCAGGCTTCACAGTGGGGAGGAGGAGGAACATCAAAGTGAAAAAAAGTCAAGAGTGGTGAGGGAACAGAAGAGTGTTTCAAAGAAGAAAATGAGACAGACACAAAGGTAGAAAGTCCTATGCAATTCTAATTAGAGGTATATTGACCGCGTGATTAGTCTGTAGTGAAGTATTCAATAGATTTTATTCCCAGATATGAGCTCGGGTAAACAGAAGTTGGAAATTCTTCATCTCTAACCGAGTGAAATGCTTTAAACTATCTATCAAATCTCGAATGCTTCAATAGTGAATAGGCAAGAATCAGGAGATTTATTTATTTATGTCAAATGTCACACTTTGTGGTCGTTATCATTGGTCCACTTGTTGGCTTCATAAAGTCACAAAAATATTCGAGAGGGGAAATAGAAGAGTGATTCGCTAATGTAAAAGAGACAGACATAAGGTGAAGTGAGTACTGGGAAAGTGAAGTGCCGGTTTATAGACTCTTGTCGTATGAGAATACGTTGCCTAGGGTGCACCACGTGGAGGTAAGTCTGTCGCACATTCCGAATCATGAGATATAAGTCTCTCAATTTACTCTTTCTCTCCTCGAAAGCGTTATATATCCTCTCTCCAAATCGTAATTTGATGCGAATTTTCTGGTAAAAAAGGGGTTACATACTACTGGTGAAACTCGAGTGTGTTTTATTCTCATCGGATTCCTTTTAGGAGATGCCTGATTCGGAACCTATTCAACGACCCTACAAACCTCCTCTCGTCTTCACTCCTGATGATGTCTATGAAACTATGCTTGTACCTTTGGCGAATTATTCTTCGGATGTAAGCCAAAACTTAGTTATTTTACTGTTAAGTAGTTAATTTATCATTAACAATACGGTTTCTGAACTTATAGAACCCAAAAGTACTGAAACTTCTCTCTCATCTCATCTTCCATTATATCACTGAACTCAAATCTCGTTCCCTGATTGTTGATGTGAGTGTGCTACCGAAACGCAGTTCTTTTTAACTTATAGATAGTACATCTAATTCATTTAATCTAGTGATTGACTCTCATCAATTCGACCATGACTATGTCTATTCCCTCCATGAATAGTATTACTGAAATAATATTCTACCTTTAAGTAGTGTGCACAATACTGAAATGTTTCTCTTTTTCAGCCCATGTTTTTCTCTCTTTTGATGGAGAGCCTAATTAAATCAAACGATTTTTCTCGTTTGGTGTACCTTTTGCGCTCTGGAGTAATTGTTGATTCTACGAAAATTGTGAGTTTGCTTTTCCTCTGAATGCTTGTTTTCATTGGCTAATTGGAGAAAATATTTTTTTGCCAAAATAATGTATGTAGGAGTTGTGCCGCTAATATAATCTTTAACACTTTGACCCCCCTCCTCCCCGAAAATGCACCTAACCGCACTCACGCGTATCTCACAGCAGCGGACTAGTGCCGCCGACGTGATGATTTCTGGTGGTGTGTCAGGCGAAGGCAATAGACACGTGTTGAACATGTTTCAATTGGCAACAGCACCTTCTGTTACGCGTCTAGTACTAAGAGAAGTTATTTTGAAAGAAGGCCACACGGCCCTTTGGGCGTTAAAGGGAGTTAATCTGTGTTAGAATTCACATTAGGTGAACTCTGGTGAGTTTAGTCGCATTAGCAAATTGTCACTAGTATCGTCTACTCGCTGTCTCCGCTATGTTATGCAGATTAATCAAGGTGCCATTTGCAACAGTCACAAAATTGAATTAAATAGCCCACAGTCTCTGAGCACATTGCACGTGGTATACACTGATTTCACTACCCCTCCCACCTCCCGCCTCCCACCCACCTCCACTTACTTAGTTGTCACAGTTTTTTTTCACTGCTATGGCCAATAACAGAGCCATTGTGTGACTCCAACTTTCTCCTACAAACCATCCACACTAAATCTACTTTAAATGAATGCAGTATTTTGGGCAGTATGATGCTATTTTAGCAACATCTATTGTTTTTTTTTTAATTTTTTCCTCTTCTTCTAGGCCAACCAACTACTCTCATTTGAGTCCGTTTTCCCTCCGGCTGGCCAATTAGCTCTTGATATGCTTCAGGTCAGCTTTCATGCCTGCTACTTTTTGTATAATACCTCAGTGTTTTATTCTCAAATACCCCCTCCCCCACAAAACGTCCAATTTTTCCACAAAGTAATTAACTTCTTCAAACGGAGTGCTTGAAGTAGGTGGTCCTATAAACACAATGGTGGGAGGGGGGGGGGGTAACAAAGGGTCGAACGTGTAACTCTGCATATTCATTTGCCTTTCGCTTAGTGCTCAATGCCAAAATGCGGTTTTAAATGGCGAAAATAGGTCTCTTCAATCCTCCACTCTCTTATTCCTCAAAGATATTATTTATATTTATTTACTTATATCAAATGACAGGCTTTATGATAGTTATCATTAGCCCTTTAGTTGACTTCAGGCTTCACAGAGGAAGAGGAACATCAAATCGAAAAAAAGTCCGGGGGGGGGGGGGAACAGAAGAGTGTTTAAAGATGTTAAAAAGACAGACAGACACAAAGGCAGAGAAAAGGTAGGATAAGTATGGTGGAAGTGATCGCATAAGACATACAGTGAGGTCATGGTAGTTTGAAGTCAGAAGTCAACTGCCAGTTGATAGACTTTTTTGCCGTATGAGTATACGTTGCCCAGGGTGCACCACGTGGAGGTAAGTCTATCGCACAACCCCCCCCCCCCCCAATATATATATAAGCTGGCACAAAGCCTGTGAACATTTGTTGGTTCCTTCTTGTGTTTCAGCGATTGGAAACTTCGAATGAAAGCATTGTGGAGATTTTCTTGGCTAAAGGAGACCCTATTATGGCTCTTAGGTAGGTATCTTCCCTCAAATAGAAATTTCAAGGCTTCTTCCACAGTACACTTTTTGCAGCATTCTGTTTCATACACGCGTCAAATTGAAGGCTACGTCCTGTTTTTCTCTATATACTTAGGTTCTGTAAAGAATATCCGGAGTTGCTCTCTCTTCCGGAGACACCGCGGAAAATCCTCGACGCCGCCAAATTCTGCGAGGATCCGATGATATTCTACTCGGTTTTCCGGTTCTTTGAACGGGCTGTTCCATTCGCTTGTTCTTTAATACAAGGTACTAAGTGGACTAAATTTGTAACAATCCTCTGTATTTGGTAAAATTTTTATTGAACTGCTCCTTTTTTTTGGCTTTCTTTTCCATCCATCCATCCATCTAGATCCAAAGTACAAACCGTACGCGTCAAGATTCTTGGAACTCTTTGGTGCAGGAAGTCTTGTCTTGAGTAATAATTGACAACAAAAAGCTCAATCGAGATTACAATCTTCTTTGCAATAATCCCCTTTGTCTTTATGATTTGTGAATATACTACTTTATCATATTGTAAGGACTTTAATTTTTTTTGAACATTGGTTTCAAGTATAGTGGAGTCATTGAGTTGTTCGCGTACACTTCATTTCCAATCCCGTTAGCTATTTTTTTCAAATTGTTAACGGAAAATTGGGAGGGCTCCGATGTTAAAGTGCTCTAAGTCTTGCTGTTTGTGCTTTTCTGAGAAAGAATATCAAGAGAGGTTAAATAGACGATGACGGCGAAGAATTGGGGGGTTTCTGTTAATGAGAACTTTGGTTCCCTATTTCAAAAATAAGTTCGGAGTTTAAACTTGCTAATGCAACCTCTAGATTCTGAGGTAGAGCTATTTACTTTATAATTAGATAAATTAGTGTATATCGGGGCATTGAAATTGTGAACGTGCTTAATTACACTGTACAGCTCTCGAGCCAATTTAGGATATTGATTTTCGACAATCATTACATATATTTATTTATTTCAAATGGCAGGCGTTATGATATGTATCATTAGCCCTTTAGTTGACTTCCCGTTATGATAGGTATCATTATCCCTTTAGTTGACTTCGGGGTTTTCAAAAATATATTTATTTATATCAAATGGCAGGCGTTCTGATAGGTATCATTAGCCCTTTAGTTGACTTCGTGCTTCAGAGATATGTATCATTAGCCCTTTAGTTGACTTCGGGCTTCACGGAAAGGAAGAGGAACACTAAAGTGGCGGGACAGAATAATGATTCGCAGACGTAAAAGAGACAGACAGGCACAAAGGTAGAGAAAAGGTGAGTATTGTTTAATTAGTAGAGTATGAAATTCGGTGGGGTCTTGGTAGTTTGAAGTCAGAAGTCAACTACCGATTAATAGACTTTTTTGCCATATGAGTATACGTTGCCAGAGTGCACCACGTGGAGGTAAATCTATCGCACACCCCTCATTACATATATATGTATATATATATTTTGGCAACAATATGACACCCTATTACTGGGAACTAAAAATTCTGTTATTCGGACTGAAAGTTAATTCAATTTCTTTCCGTGTCTACCGTATGTTCCTTAATAACTTCCCCCTATATGATCACACTTCAAACACCGTCAAAATTGACAAGGCCCAGGAAAGTGCAGATCGTGTTGACATCTTTATTACCGACCTAAAAATCTACAAATTGTTGGGTGAAATGTTGAAGAGATTGAAGAGCGATGGCTGAAATGAGAGAAATCTACTGACGTTAAATAGCAAAGGAAGGTGGGGAATGATCACAACTATTTTTTCTCATTAACAAGCACTAAATAATAGAGCCAATAGAAGCAATTGTAGAGCGTAAAACAGGCCGGAAAAAGAAATCTACTATAACCATCGATTTCCGATATCTTCTTCGGTTTCCGCGTGGGCAATTCTTCACTCTTTGGCACGGGAAAATCATGATCTTCTTCAAGAGGTAGCAAGGCCGCGTTAAGAGAGTCCGTAGTAATCATATTCTGTTGAAGATCTGCCTTACTCTGTCCGATATCAGCTGGAAAGATTTTGGACTTGCTCATCTCCTCAGGTAAGAAGACTTCGATGAGAATTCGTTCCATTTCCTCACAGAACTCCAATTTCCCTCGTTTTAAAGCCAAAGCCGTAGCGTTGGCCGAGTCGATGTATTTGCGAGGACTTGCTTCGGGATATCCAGCTGATGAAAGATAGATCCCAGATGCCGAAGGACCACGCTGATAGAATACTTGTTGGCAAGTTGTACACCATCTCGATAACTCATGACGAACCGCATTGCGGACATCGTCCTTCCAATCTTCTGTTTTGATCCTTCGAGCAACATGTGAAGCAATAGTGAATTCGATCAACACTCCGACATCAAAAATAATGCAAGCAATGTTCCAGACATCGATAGCCTTGATGTAGGATACTCTAGGAAGACTGCTTGATACACCAGATGCTTGAGTCAGGATACTCAAAAGAGTCAACAATCCAAGAGTAACTCGAGCAGGTTTGGCATCAAGATCTACCCAAAAGCTGTGCCATGACGCGATAATGATTAGGAAATTGGGAATATAGACACTAGACAACCAGGACCCAAGTTCACGAGAGAGGGTGAATCTCAGCTCCAAGCAAGTGTAATTTCCAGTCGAAGTTGACGATTCCGCACTACAATCGTAGGAAATTACATTTTCTGGGCTGTTAAACTCTGAGATTTGCATTCCTGAAGACATTGACACCGGTGTTTCATTCCTCCAAACAAACTGAAGCTCTGAATACTCGTATCCATAGCTACCGATGTTCATATTGCAATCCTGGCTATCCATCGGGAAGTTAGCTAGGTCCATTTGGCATGAAAACCTCATGGTTATCTTCTGACTGTAGAGGATATTTCCATCTGGAGAAATACGGATCAAATAATTCGGCAATGTCATCTTGTGCAGTCGACCTTCTTTTCCATTTCGGAAGAAGAGATCAGGCAACCATAGCTCATTTTTCAGCTGAGGGGCAACGAGATTTCTATTGTATTGCTTGAAAATCGGGTGTTTATCCCAGGCAAGGCGCACATCCTTCCATTCCTGTCTTAGCATCATGTCTGCAGTGTACTCCATCATTCTTACATCAACCGATGTGATAGCAGTAACTGTAATGTAGACAATTACCACCGTCGGCTCCTTGATTGCAGCTCCTGGTCTTTCGTGCTTTTGATAGTTCTCAAATAAGTAATCCATGATCTGTTCTCTCATAGATGTAGAATTAGCCCCTCCCAAGGTTTCATTAGTTTGAGCAAGAATTAGACGAGCAAGGGGGAGAAGAAGAAAGAGGGACAACATCTTTATGGATTCTGAGGTATGAGTTTCGCTAAAACAACACCGGAGAGACTAATGCATCTAATCTAAGAATGTAAGCATACACTGAAGTGCGATTGGTTATTTACCTGGGGTGGGTGGCCAATAGAAAGAAAGACCAGGTGTGCAAGCATTGGACATAGAGGGTTGGCGTTTGAATAGCCTAATTTTCGCTTATGCTAGACAGGTGAGCAATAAAGGGGACTTACGAGTGGCGGTCGATAGGATACTGAAAATGGCGCGGTAGCTCAACCAATCGAAATTTACTTCAATTAACTTTGCCCTAAAACCTAATGGTGTTTACTTCAGTGTTCATGCCATTTCAAATACTACAGTTTCTGATAAATATTCCTCAAA
Source organism: Rodentolepis nana (assembly GCA_900617975.1). Taxonomy (NCBI): domain Eukaryota; kingdom Metazoa; phylum Platyhelminthes; class Cestoda; order Cyclophyllidea; family Hymenolepididae; genus Rodentolepis; species Rodentolepis nana. Next base: position 6,262 of record UZAE01000984.1, on the reverse strand, counting down.
TAAATGGTTGTCAAAGTGTATTTGATTGACTAACTATATACGCCCTTAAACGAATTTCTCCGTGCCGCTGTTAATTAGTGATATTAAAGCTTTTTTAACTATATCTCCTTGTCACTATGAGAATCGAAACACTCGAGTTTCCAAATTCGTTGTCTTCCTTGAATCGATCAATTAAAACTCAGCTGTAACAACCAACTGAGAGTTAAATGTACAAATTTTGGCTTCCTAAAAACTCCCTTTATTTCTCAACCTTTTTTCAAAGCAAAATGTGTGTTTAAGTATCGGTAGGAATAATGGATGCTTTTTCGCCTTTTTTATTTCTTTAAATTATTTATGTCTCTTCACAAGTACTAAATAATAAGACCAATAACAACAATTATAGATGAAAAAACAAAGTGGAAACAGGTATCTACTGTAGACGTCGATTTTTGGCACTCTCCTTTTAGGTTTCATTTTCTTCTTTTCTTCCACATCTTCACCTTCTCCATCATCTGAAACTTGTCCTAGATCGATTATTTCGCTGTCATTATCACTTGACTCTCTTTCGGCGCTTTCATCTCGTCTCGATTTCAATTCGTCGGGTTGTAGAACATCATTTGGGAAGAGGTTAGCTCGACTTGCGACATCGGGATAAATAGCGTGGATAAGAGCTGTTTCCAGATCGCTTCCTGATCCTCCACGAGCGTTTTTCTGACGTTGCACAAAAGCCTTTCGACATCCAATACACCATCCTTCGACTTCTGCTCTCAGCGCATCCCTAGCGTTCAACCGCCACTTTTCTGGTTGTTTTCCAGGATTTGTGCGCACATTCGATGCAACTGCAAATTCAATCAGCACACTAACATTGAAAGTGATGCAAGCGATGTTCCACACGTCAATAGCTTTTATGTACGATACTCGTGGAAGGTTTGCAGAAATTCCAGAGGCCTGTGTTATTAGTCCAAGGAGTGTTAGCAATCCCAGAGACACCCTAGCAGGCTGGGCCTCAATATCCACCCAAAAACTATGCCAGGAAGCGATCACAATCAGGAAGTTCGTTATATAGACACTAGAGAACCAAGATCCTAGTTGTCTTGACAGGACAAATGTAGCTGTTAGACAGGAAGAATTCTCATCTGTTGGAAAATCATTGCAATCAAGAGCTTCAACACGCTCTGGACTGCTAAATTCGGCTATTTGCATTCCATTGGCCAATTCTATTGGTTGGTCAGCACGCCAGATAAATCGCAGCTCGTTGACAGAATATCCAACACTTCCGATATTAATATGACACGTTTGAGCATCCATAGGGAATGTTTTTAAGTCCATCTGACAAGAAAAACGCATTGTTATCTTCTGACTGTAGAGAACATTTCCGTCCGGTGAGATTCGTGTCAAGTAATTAGGTAAGGTCATCTGATGAATGCGTCCCTCCTTTCCATTCCGGAAAAACAAGTCAGGCAGCCAGAGCTGATCTTTCAACCTTGGGGAGGACAGGCTCTTGGTATAATTCCGAAAACGCGGGATATGATTCCAAGCCAATCGTGGATCTTGCCATTCCTGTCGAAGAAGAAGATATGTTGTGTAGTCCATCATGCGTACATCGATTGAGGTAATCTCTGTAATTGTCATATAGACCGTAACCACGGTCGTAGTCCTATTGAAAATCCCAGGAATTTCATATTTCTGATAGTTTTTAAATAGGTGGTCCATGAGCTGCTCACGAAGAAAAATCTCCTTCGGTTTAAGCACTTCAGCATAGGAGCAACGAGAAATAAGTATCAAAATAAACAGGATTAAGCACTTCAAGCACATTTTCAGTGAATAGATAGGAAGAGTACGGCAGTAGAAGGAAAATTAGGCGCGCAAATCTAATTGGCTCAGAGCTTAGTGAATAATGATTGGTCAGTTGGACTCAAATTCCTTTAAATGTCGCCTTTGGTCATGTGATAGTCTATTTACAAATCCCTAATCAAGTATAGTGCCACATTGAAATTGATTTATCCTAAAGACTATTTAACTGGGGCTTGAAAGACTTAGGTATGCGGCTCTATTCAATTGATTTTCGTATTTTGGATAACCTAAATAAAATTGTTATTTTTGCGTGTTTAAATGTTTGAGTGGAACTCGAGATTAATCCGCTAAGAGAATTTGTAAACACGCCTCTGTAATTTTGGTTCAATAGTAAGCGGACAAGTCTTCGAATTCAATGCCAACAAGTTCTAGAACGATCAGCGAAAACACAACGAGTGGTGTAGAATTATTAAGTCCGGTAAACAAAAGGAAGATAGAATTTCAATTTCTCCCAATGGAGACTCCATGGTCCTTCCTCTTCATGATGGGTTTAGATGGAAACCCTCGACTAATTGGATTTGTGACATAATATGAGATATTTAATTTCGGTTAATTCTGAATGTGCACTATCTTTCAATGCTCGAATTAGTAGAAAGGTGGCCAATTACTGGCATTCGTAATATGCTTAGTCGTGATTAGGTATAACGTGTTATCATGAATCATTAGATTTTCATATCTAAGGCACCTTTATACTTTTTTGGTATAATTGGGACATTAATCGCTTTGCCATTTATAAATATCGAATCCTTTTCCTACCCTCTGTTCTCGTCCGTGGTAAGTACACGAGAACATTTTTTGATCGCGAAAGGTTACGTTGTTTTATGACCATTTAAAGATGCAACACCTTGAAATGACCAACCACCAGACATACTCTATGTCGATTTGTGGAAATATAAAGGGTGAATCTCCTTTCCATAAAAATGTGGCTGTCAATTTGATGTCTATATTGCTTTTAAGAAAGTGATTCGTCATAAAGCCACATTTGCCATTTCTGCTTCAACATACCAAATAAGTCCTAAATTCTCCCAAGACAATAAATTTGAAATATTATTTTGGTTAGGCCAGTATTTTGATGAAACATCGGGTAATTATGCTGATAATGGTATGCCGCCGAATAACTTCACAAACTTTTGTGACATTAGAGGTAAGGGGTGTGCGATAGACTTATCTCCACGTGGTGCACCCTGGGCAACGTATACTCATACGGCAAAACAAAGTCTATTAACCGGCAGTTGACTTCTCACTTCCAACAACCATCACCCCCCGCCCTGTATGTCGTATTCGACTAATTTCATAGTACTCAGCTTACCTTTTTTCTACCTTTGTGTCTGTCTCTATTACATCTTTGAAATACTCTACTGACAAGATGTCTACAAAGCACAAAACATAAGTCTTGACTTAACCTCACCACTCTCCATGGCGAAAAACCCTCCTAAAATGAATATGGTTCCGAAGTCAGCTAAGTAGCCGCCACACTAAATTGGGAAACAGGATGTATGGGAGGAATAGCGTTTGCTATGGTCATTTGTGCTGGGTAATTGCTAAGTTCTCTCTTGTGTCTCTATGGCTTAACTGGTCATCTCAGTTCTGCCAAAATGGTCATATCAAAACCATGATTTCGTCTATCCTGGTCAATGGGTGGAGATCGGAATATTTTATAATGCACCTTTACAACATTGCGTGAATGGGCATTAAGCAACCGAATGACAAAAATAGATCAGTGGTAATGGAATTGTGTTATAATGATCGGCATGTGTACCTGCTAAAGTGGTGGTTGCAAAATCAATACCCACTGGGGCTCAACGGGGTGAAGAGCAGAACACGAGATTCACTTATGAGTGGTTTCAGGATGCCTTGATTGAATGGACCTCGTTTCTTGAGCTCTATTTTTTTTCTTGCAGAGGTGTGCGTTAGGCTTACCTCCACATGGTGCACCATGGGCAAAGTATACTCATACGGCAAAAAAAGTCTATTGACCGGCAGTTGACCTTTGACTTCAAAATACCATGTCCCAACACAATGACATTATTGGGGTGTGCGATGCCGTATTCCATATTCTACCCCTCTCACAGTAGTCATCTTACCCTTACTCTGCCTTTGTGCCTGCCTGACTCTTTCACACCTGGTAATCATTATTCTGTCCCTACTCTCGACTTTTTGTCGCTTTGATGTTCCTCCTCCTCTCTGCTAAGCCCGAAGTAAGCTAAAGAGCTAATGAAAACTATCAAAATACCTGCCATTCAAAATAAATAAATTTTTCTCGCATACTGTTCCGAGTTCCTCCTATGTGAGAATGAATCATCGTCATTATTAACTTACTTTTTAAATGGTAGGTTTAAGAATTATTGATGGTGTTTGAAGGTCCATAGTAAGCCCTATTTTGATCCCTTAAATCTATTTTATATTCCATGACAAGTTGAGCATGTCCTTTTGGGTTCCTCAGATTGAAATTTTCTAATTTGCAATTATGTATTGGATATATAAATTGTTTGTTGAAATAACAGTTACTTACAAGGCGTTAGTAGTTGTAGTAACTAACATGGGAAAATTCTCTTGTAATTTGAGCGACTCTCAAACTGCTATATTGGGTAGAATGCCCACCACTGCACGATTGTTCATCAATGCAACGCAGGCTTCGCTCAAGGATTGATGTGTCATCCATACCGATATATTTTCCCTGTTCACCCTACTCTCCTACTTAATATCAAACTCATCTTACCGTACACCTCAAACTCTCAGCCACTTTCTCTGCTACTTTTACTGAGGTTCGTGCTGATAACATGGGAGAAAACTAAGTAAGTATATTGTGTTCTTGCCGTTGCACAGATAGAAATGATGCCTATTTATTTAGATATATATGACGAGAAAAAACATCGTCAACCTCAACGATGGCAGTCATTAATTCAGGGTTAAGAGCAAACGAATTGTCGGGGTAACCACAATTCATAGCAATTCATGTGAGGTCATGCCACTAAATCTCTGACCTTTTTCATATTTCCAATATTAACAGTAATTCTACCCAAGATCAAAAACGCCAGAATAATAGCTAATATACAAACAATCCATGCGAATTGTGCGAGAGAACAATGGAAAACGTAATTGGTAATCAAGATTTGGAGCAACTCTTACTATCAGGTGAACGCTTTCCTGTTCAAGGCCATTAATTAATTCATGCATCTATCCATATTGCCTTATACGCTAGCACATAAGGTCACCCAATTTCACACGCATCTCACCCGGATCACACACGAGAGCAAATAAAAAACACCAAAAACGCTTCTGAATTATCGACACATCGGCCACGTCACCAAGCTCCCTACGGCAAGCAGACGAGCAACCAAAACACGCTAACCAATTAGCAAATGGCTAATAGTGTAGGTCGTGCAACTATTGGTCAGAATGTGAGTGAACGGTAGTTCTGGCTACTGGCCAATAAGAAAACTCCTAACTGTAAAAAATCGTGGTTGCCTTGGTCAGTGTGATGTTGCAGCGACTATAAATTCCAATAGAAATAATAAATACGGGAAATATTCAGTGCAGTTGAAAGTTACTAGAGCTGTGTGTGTGTGTGAGTGTGTGTGTATGTATGAATAAACCATGATACCTACAGGTAGGTAATCTAATTTGGAGCAGTTTCTCTAAGCTATTTCTTTAAACTGAAAAGAGGGATGCACTGCTTGATGAGGGCTTTAATTCCTGATCTTTGCCTCTAGCTAAGTCATGTTCACTTGAAGGCAATCCTTCTTTGAAATACCTATGCAATATTTATTTATTGTGCATGGATTTTGGTAAAAAAATTGTCAGCTATAAAAGGAGAGATTAGTTATCTGCAGTTATCTTTTAAAAAAATTAATAAAAGAGGGCAAGTAATTGGAGAGCATTCTAACATCTATCTTACTGGGCCCATGATTGGCACTTTACCTATGATAAAAACGAAAACGATGCATCTTATCAATGCTTATAAACCAATCGATAAGTCAGAACATCCCCTGCAGAGTGCTCACCACCGCATCTTCCTTCTTTCTTCTTGAGGGTCAGAAAATGATAATGACAGAAATCCCAAAAATGAGTTTAGCTTTTCGTGTGAATCACTGTTTCGTGTTTAAAGAAAATTCACATGCATCGGTTGAGCATTTTTTGTACTCCTAATCACAAAATGATGGTCAAGTAAGTTCAATTTTTCAAGATGAGTGCTAATAGCCCTTGTAAAGTGTTTTAAGTTGCCACTTACCTGAAGGTGAAGGCTAGAAATTAGGCTTGCTGAGCAGACTTGCAATCTTTAAGGTTTTGTAGCGTTAATTTATCTCGATAACTTCTTCAGAAAATTTGTCGCATCTGTTGGTTCGAGGGCGGTTACAGATGACAACCAACATCTCGACCTAATAGTAATATTTATTTCTATCAAATGGCAGGCGTTTTGATAGTTATC
>UZAE01000983.1:0-16141 GCA_900617975.1 Rodentolepis nana | reverse complement strand
TCTAACTCAAAAAAAATGAAAATATCCCCATTTTGATCATTATTCAGAAGACAAAATTAACTACCTGCTCAAACGCTCTAAAACCATGAGACGTTGCACCGCAGGAGTTCACGCAAATTTCTGAAATTCGCTGCATTCTGTTGTGCTGTTATTAAAGTTCGAGGAGGGTGACGAATTTGTGGTCATTTTGAGGGGTCGGTTTGGTTGCGTTTGTCGGTAAGCGCGTGTTATTTGCAATCTGGGATGATTTCTGCACCGACAGAAACTAAAACAATCTTTATTTTTCTCAATGGGGTGTGCGATAGACTTACCTCCACGTGGTACACCCTGGGCAACGTATACTCATTCGGAAAAAAAGTCTATTGACTGGCAGTTGACTTCTCACTTCAAACTACCATCACCTCACTCTATGCCATATTCGACTATTTCCACAGTACTCACCTCACCTTTGTTCTACCTTTGTGTCTGTCTCTTTTACATCTTTGAAACTCTCTTCTGTTCCCCCTCTCCCTCTCGACTTTTTAATTTGATGTTCCTCCTCCCCTCTGTGAAGCCTGAAGTCAACTAAAGGGCTAATGATAACCATCAAGACGCCTGCCATTTGATATAAATAAATTATTTTTCTCAATTAACCGTTGATTTTTTTACTTTTCCAAAACTTTTTGAGGTTGTTGGGAGAAAAGGATTTTCCCCAAACGGGAAGGGGGCTTGATATTCTCTCGGTGTTCCTTTCATACTGGCTGTCATTGTCAAGCATAGCTCCTCGAGAAAGTTTTCCTTTTTACCGGTTGAATCATTCTCTCATAAAACTGTTCTAATCCAATTATATTTCACCCAGCAAATGATGACTTGAGATTGTATAAGGCTTTCAGATAAAACGCGAAAACAGCAAGTCTCTTGAACTCTACGGAATCTGTCATATCTAAATCATTCTAGAACAAAATGAGCCATAACTAATCTAAATTCCGACCTGCTTGAACGCCAGCAATCTCTGTCGCTATGCTGGAACTTAAATGAAAACTGAAAGCCATATTTGTGTTCAGGTGGAAGACAAATGTAAAGTACTCCATCTTATCAAAGCTGATTCTCATTTTGATAGAACAGTACTGTGCGTGGCTGCATAAAATACGTACGAGATGAACAAACGACAAAGTTTTCTGGTGAATTCATATTCAAGATAGTTTAAGGTCATCCGCATTCAATACTGTTAATCTCTAGCTATTCATCTGATTAGAGCACACGAAAAATTGTTCCGTCAGGAACTATCACTCAGTACTTTTCTGCTAAGAGTCGCAAATGTCGAACAGGCATAAAAGGATATAGAGGTTGGAATAAAGTGCATGAATGAAGGAAGCAGGCGGCAACTATCATGACCACTAATCGAGAACCAAGATTGCTCATCTTAATCTAGCCGATGGACAAGTTCTCTCATGTGACATTCAGCAAAATATGCTACTGGCACATAAATAAGTAAGACATAAAGCTGGTTACCAACCATTTTGCTTAAAAATAACAGTTTGTTGCCTCATAATTTTTAAAAAGCATGTAAGCATGTGAAGTAATGTTATCTTGTCTTTTAAAACATTGATCAGACTTAAATCAAGCGTTAATAAAGGTAAGGTAAATTGGCAAGAGTAAGGAATAAAACACAAGATTATTTTCACAGCCTTCGGAGAGGAGAAAGCACTTCAAGATTGCTTCGTGGGCAGAGGTTGCAATTTATTCTCCTTTATTGATTGCTCCAACCATTCAACTGTAATATGTTCTAGATCGTCCTAAAGTATACATGTATAATATATGATTAGTAACTTTTTACTTAAAAGTAATCAGTAGAGCATTCAAATCAGTTGCCCATACCGAGACAGACTTAGCATTGGAAGAAACAGGCCAATCGACAATATGTGTGGCAGACAGATTAGAGGTAAGAAGACCGTCACCAATGACCTTAGCCCCACATGCGACAAGACGGCGATGAAGGTTGTCGAAGGATGGGTCGTCGACAAGTGACTTTGGTACATCAATTACAAATCCATCGAACAGTTCCCGTAGGTATCGAAATCCCATTGTGTCGCGAATACGCATCAAGCGAGGTTTCTAGATTTAACAAGAAGACCAGAAAAAAATTATTTTTCATAAATCGGATTCACATGTTACTTCCAACTTCTACTCATGTAAGAATTCCGAGACCAAATAAAAACGATTGTCAAAAAATTTCATTCAGATATTTGCTTAATAAGAGTGTAGTTTAATGAACCTGAATCGAAGATTTTATGTCTTTCAATATTAACATTCACGACGAAGATTCAGTCTAATTGCATTTGATTGGGTTGGAGAGCGAATGCTGTGAAGTGGAATTAAAATTGCTTCTAGTTGCCCGGCTGGTTAAGCATAACTATTTTTAACAACAAAGAATAACTTGGCGGATTCATTGTTAGCTATAAGCATAAATCGTGTTGCAACTCTGAGTTAACTAGAAATGCAAAGACGTTTTATTGTTGACACGCAGTCTATGAAGGCTGCTTTAGAAGAATAATTCACACGCCTATCTCAATGAAATTGGCACAGCACATGGGGAAATTAAAAGGCAAAATAATAGGATCAAATGGGGGTAGGGCATATCGGCATCGGCTTATTTGGCTCCATCATGAATTTTTCTTGTTGTTTTCTCTCTCTAAACGGGGCTACGTGGGTGTGTGTGAGGTTGACGTCATTTTGGCGTCATTCTAATGGTGAAATTGCGAAAGACGCTTGCAGGTTGCAAAAGCATGTCGGAGCACGTGGCAACAATGGAGGTGAAGAAGAAGAAGAAGAAAAACTGGAGTAAACGTGCGATAACTAACTGAGTTTGGTGACAGCAAGATACTTGTATTGTCGTTGGCACGTTGTCTAAAATATCTACTTGTTTATGCTAAGCAAACAATGGAAAGCTCAATTTAAAATTTAAAGTAGACTTCCTCTTTCTCCCATTTTTAAAGTCTTAACATGACTACAAATTGGGTGTAATAGACCGCAAGTGTATGCTGTTAATAATCTACTAACAAAGGGCTCGGTTACTCCTCAAATAATAAGTACTATTTGGATTTAGTGAAGTGCATGACAGCTTGCAAGCAGAAGAGAAGTTAAAAGACGAAGATGTCCTTCTTGAACTGTTTGAATTCCTTGTAGAGTGGGCTCCTTTGTCCACATCGTTTCCAGGTTAAGTGAGTTGATTTCGATCGAAGCACAGCGCCCCAATCGCACCATTTCCGCCCCCTTCTCCCTTTCTCTTTCTCTCTAATTAGAGAATGCTCATCTGATTTCAAATTTCTGAACTTTGCCTTTTACTACCTATGCCCTCTAGAGCAAGGAAAATTTTCTAAACTCGCTAACTTCTGACAACAGACTAATTAAAACCGAATACGTGCAATATGCTTTTCTTACACTAGGTTCACGGTGGATTCCCACAATCATAAAAAAAATATTAAATATTTAACTTAAACTATGGCTGTAAAAATGAAAATTAAGTTTTCTGAGGAAAGTGTAACGTTGTTTCTATTTCGATAATATTAAAGAAGGGCATTTTGTCTTTTTGCCAAGAACAATTTCAACATCATCAGATATATAATACTTATAACCCTACCTTCGGGAACTTCACGTTGTCATTGACGGCATCCTCGTCATCAGTGTTCTTGTTCTCAATTTCTTTGAAAGCGCGTTTCAGCTCATCTCTCGAAGCCAGCTGATTGGAAGGCATGGAGATCGCTTCTAGCCGCTTGCTCCAGTCCGATTGGTCTTGAGAGGAGGCGAATAGGGACTCTAGCCTTGGCACATCAGTAGCCTCACGCCACGTTCTGTCAGAGATCAGACGGGTCACTCGAGGGAACCGAATAGAGATGCCCTCCAGTCCCCCACCTGCTCCTGCGGTGTGGGCTCCAGCACGGGAAAACTCAGCTCCCGTGATCTCCCAAATCATCGATTTCTACCAACAAAAAATAAACAGACTTCACAGTGCTATGAGGCGATGTGGGGAATCTCCTACTGGGGCTACATTTGATTGTACGTGAGTACAAGCGTTATCGAGACGGGTCCAGTCGCAGACGTCTGTAAACACAAGGCTAACGGTAGTAACACATAAAAGAGCCAACATAATCTTCAATCTTTTGGCAAGAAAAGGTGGTACTCGACAAATCTTCGTTCAAAGGGGAGAACTACACACCGATGAGGTAACTACTCTTAACACTTTCAGCTAAAACAGCTTCTGTGAAATTTCCGAAATGGCTGAAAACATAACGAAGTATAACCTAACTGAAATCTGACAAGCAAAGCTTTTGTTAGAATATATATTTTGCGGGGAATTTACCTTCGGATCGACTACAACGAAATCAGGCACCATGCTGCGGGAGACATTTAACCACTTCGGTACTTTGGAATAGTCCTGCAAGTAAAGGCACGCGCTTAGAGACTACAAAAAGGGTATAAAATCTAGTATTGTTTCCAAAACGATGGGTCACCTTGGAGATCTTGATCATTTTGATTTGCTTCTGCAGTTTGAGCAGAGTTTTGTCGTCAAGACCGTTGCCAACTTTCGTCACCGTGCAGAATTGATTCGTTTGAGGATCGAATGCGCCCATTAGGAAGACCGAAGCCAAGCCCCCTGCAATCACATGAGCGCAACATTAGTTGTCAATTCAACATCAGGAATCGCAGTGAATAACAATCCAAAGGAACCACAAAGATGTCTAAACAGACCGAAAAGCAGCAGGGAATCTTACTTTCTGGGTTTTTTTCTTCAGATGTTTTGCATCAACTGTCATTAGCCGTCCTTGGGGAATTGCAGCAAAAATCTACCTAGGATATTCTCAATTCTTATTGGTTGGTAATTTAATAAAAGCAGGTAATTTTCTATATTTCGTCTTCCAAAGATTAATGGGGGGTGGGAACGATTATGACCAATATTCTTCGGCAAAATACTTAAACAAAGGGAAATTAAGAGTGATTAAATGTAGGCAGACGTCGGAATTCTTGGGTTGCATTCAGAAAATACAACTAACCTCTTCGTTTTCTCACAAAAGGAAAGCGCTGTTATAACCTCCAACTTTCAAATGTTAGGATTCCTGGTTGTGCGCCGAAATTGGGAGCTCTTCAAGCAGAATATTAAGTTGCATATCATGCGACATTAATTCATTAGCATCTTCTAACGGGCGATAGGACGAGTTAACCAGATAATTACTTCCATCAGATAATTCCATTTTATGCATTTCATTGGCTTTCACACACACACACACTCGTCCCCTTATCAAAGTACTAATTGATGTTCCTTTGAGCACCTCACTGAGGCATTGGCCACTGAGATGGTCCACAAAGCCAGATAGCACTGGTTCAATGTTCATTGACGCTTGTCAAGTGAGTGGAATAGCCAAACGCGTCGGTTACATCTAATTGAATTCGAATTGTCTACACCAGTGAGGTTCGATGACGCAAACCTCCACATGAGGTGTGAATTGGAAAACGCCTTTCAAGATGGGTTTAAGAGTTATTTACTTCAATTCCCATATTTCTAATAATATAAAATGTTGTCAACTATTATGGGGGCAAAAAAACTGATTGAGTAGAGATGAGGCTCAACCCACCCTTCTTTCCGGTGCCAAAGTAGGCTCCGAGAACAATGAGGTCAGCTGAGTCGGCCATTGCGCCCTCTCCAAGGTAGTCCTTTTTAATTTTAATCCAATGGCGCTTTCCAGGCTCATAGATGCCCTGAAGAGAACACACTGCAGGATTAAATGGATCGACAGGTTAAATACTTTTTTTTGATTCCAGAAAAATATGCTCTCAATAATATCTGGACAAACATTTTCCGGTAGTCATATTGTTTTTTTGTTGGGGTGGGGGGAGACAGTAGCACAGCGTCTTCCAGGGGAGGAGTATTGTATAAACTGCCGCCAACTCAACTAGCCAGTCTTAATGCGATTGGTCAGTCGGCTCATTAGTGGACAAACGATAAACACAACAGAAATATGCCACCAATACACCAAGATCCATGGGGAACTTCAAATTTTCACTATAGCATTTCCATTTTGACTTGAAGGAGTGATTCTTTAATCTATTACACACGTCATCACTTTCCCTCTGTCTGACACAACTTCAATGACAACGTCATGACCTGCTGATTTATTTGGGAAACAGTAAACGTGGCACGACTTTAAAATGCAAGCCAGTAATACCCACCCCATTTTGTCCACAAGCAATAAGCTTGTACCAACAAATTGCATTAATGAGCTTCTTTTCATAACTTATCAAGTCTAATTTCATTCATTCTCAAGGACGTAATTCTTCTCTACCATATCCACTTTGACGAACTCGGGAATCAAGGCAAGGCGCACACCCACCCAACCCCCCGCCCCCCCCCCTATAAGAGCAGCGAATTGATCTACCAAACATGGGGATCACTGTGACAATCTGCTAGAACAACGCATGTAAGTAATTAAAAAAATGGTAGGAATGTGGATTGTGGTCATGATGGCAAGATGGACATTTTGCGCTCTTAATGCTTCTGGCTTCCTTCCTCCATCATTCATGCATTTCATTCCAACCTTTGTACCCTTTTATACAGATTCAAATGCTCAATTTGAGTCTGTGTGTAGGCCTTCGTCATATTATTAAGGAATTGAGAATAAAAGTGAAATGAGAAGGAAATGGTGGAACAATCGTCACAATGACAAAGACGATCCGTCAACTGATAGACTCCTTTGTGAAGTAAACGAGTACGACAGTTGTTATATGGAAGGGGAATGACTGCAAAATCACATGAAAAGTCGTTACTCGGTTCATACTTGCGCAGAGCGGAGTGAAGTAATGTAAGTCTAGGTTTATATAATTTCACATTGAAACCCAGTCTTTCTGGAGGTCAGGCGAAGTGGGATTTGTCCTGATGATCTGATACACACTTTTACTAAACAAACTACAATTTTCTTTTTAGAACTTCAACATGTTCCCAGGCTGGAAAGTTCCAGGGAGGGAGGGAGGAGGAGGAGGGGGGGTGGTATAAATCAAGCCAGTGTCAGCAAATAACTTTCTAAATGAAATTATCAAGTCAGATAATTAAAACAACATGATGAATTTACGTCGTTTGGTTTAATGACGAGACCTTCCAGTCCCTCGGAGAAGACACGAGCCATCAGCTCATTCAAGTCCTTCTTGGTCTAAAATGATAAGAGTGGAAATCATGCCCTAAATTGCAAATTAAAAGCACTAATAATGGCGATATTAATATTCTTTAATAAACCAATAGAAAATTAGTCTTTATTAGCGTTTTTCTTGTCGATTAAAATGCGCCCAGTCGAATTCACATTTAAGTACAATAAAACTAATTATCGTTTTTACTGACTGTTTCTGTATTCAAGTAAAAACTATCTTTAATGTTAAATTTAACGAATCTATGCATCCTGTAGCCGCTTATCTAATTTGTCCTAGAAGTTGTACTTTCTATTATTTTCAAGGTCAACGAAGAAGAAGTGCATGAGAGGGAGAGTGGGGGAGGGGGGGAGGGGAGGGCGCGTGACTTACGTTGACTTCGTGTTTTTCAGAGAGGAACACGCGATTGGGCACCACGGTCATATTCTGCTCCAAAATTTCGCGTCTTTTCTTGATCGGTCTAAAAGGAGGCAAAAGGAGGTTTAGGTTAGGGGGTAGTTAAATTCGTTGTCGAATCTTAAGGAGTATTCTGAAGGAGTCTCACTCTAGAAGAAGGCTTTTGCCATTGATGTAAAGACAGTCGAACACGAAGAGACAGACAACTGCGTCTTTGAAGGCATTTCGCTATTAAATCATGAATACATTGGATATTATGTGGTTGAGCGGTCTTTAAGGGTGCAATTCCACGCAAACAAACCTTATGAACACCTAAAGTGCCAAAAGGCAAGGGCTTCTGAGTTTTCGTGTCAAACATAAGGACCTCTGAGTCAAGAATCAAATCACTGGCACCTGGAAATGCCTTTGGAATAAACTCCTTCAGGTGCTCCACCTAAAATGAAAGCACAGCTCCTTCACCAACGGCTGATAAGAGCACAGAAGTAGTAGAAATAGTAAAAAGCGAACCTTATGAGATTGAACTGGTTTGAGACTGCGGGAATAGTAGACAAACTTGTTTCCCTGTTTGTGAACCTGAACACGCTCGCCGTCGTATTTTATCTCCACTAGAACACCACCCGAAGAAGCCGCCTTAGCGATGACAACATCTGCAGAACGACCTGGTTCTGCAAGCATAGGTTTCACAGGGGTCATTAGCTTGATGGACACTGAGAGGTTCTTTCGAACTAATTTCAACTTTCCCGTGTCGGATTTTCTCGACTTTTCAACCACCGCTTCGAGATCATGGGAGGCTTGGAAGGCTGCATATGCCTGGGGATTCAGTGCATCCAGTCTAAAGTTGAATTAAGCCCGATTCGTAATGTTAACTTGATCATTAAGGAACCAAAATTCAGTGAAGTATTGAATGACTTTTGCCATTTTATGAATTCAGTAGTCTGCGCTTATGTTGGCTCATCTTTTTTTGCAATTACGAGAAGCGTAGGGCAAAAATGTGCATTTTCTTACGTTGTTAGAATACTGAGTCGATTAGTGAAATTCAAGTACAGACAGCCAGTTCAAATATCATCTCCAAAATCCTGGAGTAAATCCTTCCCTAATTGAAACAGTCAATTCGGGTTACTTAGGAGTGTAAGAGTCAGAATGGAGCCATAAGGACATTAATAAAGAATGAACAACCTAATCTTGTCTTTCCTCTTCAAGTGGTTATTGGAAAATTGAAAGCTTAAAGTCTAAATTATATCTTACTATGGACAAAAATTAATCGCTCATTTTATCAATATTGAGAAGAAGAAAAATTCGAATTTCATTCAAGGAAATAAAATGGTAAAGTGTCCATCAAAATGTATAGATAAAAGACTTCAAATAAAGCACATACACTTGTTTCGATCCAGCGTTTATACGCAAATCCTTCTTAATGAGACGAATGAAGACAAGAAAGTCACTGGCCGTAAACTGTTTTGTGCACTTAGTTAAAACTGCAATTCGAGCATCATCGCCACTCGCTAGAGAGAGATCATCAAGCCACTTGTCGACTTGTTTTAAGGAAACTTTACTAATTTTTTGCGGCTTCAATTCCGAACTCATTTGGAAGAACTTGTGGAGGGTCATAGCGATATCACCTTTCTCCAAGTCCTTCATCATGTCATCTTTGTCCTCATTGAAAATTTCGGAGAAATATTTGACAAGTTGCTTATCTTGTAGATTAAACTTTCGTTGTGAAGTCTTCGGTAAGAGAAGCTTTAAAATAAGAGTAGTTTCATGGTGAATAGTTCCTAAGAAAGTAAATAAAAGATATGTATTTTATTCCTACCACCCGGTCCATCCCTAATAAATCTTGAGATCATCGCAGATCGTTCTTTGTGACCATCGCAGTCAGATAGGGCAGAAATCAGCTCAACGAAATCCTCAAATGTTGTATCTTGATAATAAATATAAAATAATCTTGCTCACCTTCAACTGATGATGTCATTGTGAAATTTTATATGCTGAGGAATTGCAACAATATATAGGTTCAAAGTACGCCAAAATTCCGTCATAGTAAGACCATTGGCTTAAGTTATTTACAATAAGGACAAATTCGATGATGTGGTTGTTTAAAAGAAATAAATGAATTCAACAGAAATTGAGCTTGATTGTTTTAATTTAAAGTTTAGATAATTGTGTATTTTATGATATTTTATTTATATAAATATTTATCTGGGTGTTTCGGTAGAAAAGCTTGATGATTCACTGATTAAAAACAATTTTAACTTGATTCCGCACTTTGCTCTTTAACGCAGCAGTATTCCCATACTACAAAATTAATTTCTTTTTTGGCAATCAATTGAATTTTAATTTATGACTGACAGAAACTAGATACGAAGACTTTAGTAAGTGCTAATTGAACTATTTTATCGAGAAAAGAGTTGGCAGACAAAACTTGAATGTGATCATTCGGAATATCTTAACTACCTTTCTTACTATGTGCCTTTATAGTGAATTTTCTAATGCACTTAAGTCATCTCGATCTAAAGCAGATTTGCATATAGGTATATTATAAAAATATTTGTTATGAAGTCGAATCACATGTCGTGAAGGAATATGAAAATCAAATTTGAATCTAGGATAAATGGGTTCATCTGGCCCCCATATTTTCTAACACTTAAATGGTATAAGTTAAAATAAAGAAAGTTATGCAGACGAAGTGAGCCGAAATATGGGTCATAAAATACATTATGGTAAGTAAATTCGTTGCTTAAGCTTCACATGAAAAGAAAACGCAGGTTAGCGTGATTTCGTGGATGAAAAATACACTCAATTATTGCTTGGCGATACCAACAAATCTGAGATGTCATGGTTCCTAAATATATATTTCATCAGAAAACTTCATTGTTCTACGCTTCAGTGTGTGCAAAATTTTAACTGTTCTGTTTGAATCTATCATAGAACTTTGTTGTGGTCCAAATTTCCACCAATATACAACCTCAATGCAATTGTCTGAGTGGACAAATTGTTAACCAGGTCACTTATCGTGTGTAGTAACCGATCCATTGATCGCAATCTGAGATACTTGCGCTTCTATTCTAGTTTATCCTTATTTTGCATTCCGATGTCCTACTTCTAATTAGGTATCCACAGCTGTGTGCATATATGAGTGTATTTTAGCCTTAATGTTCTTCTGTGCTATTTTTTGTACGAACAACTATTCGTTGTCTGCCTGATCTTAGCCAGAGGCGCACAACGACTTTCAGACGAAAATATTACGTATTGAGAAGAGAAGACATGTGAAGAAATTAGTTGCTCTTCACTGAAAATAAGGAAATATGCAACTTTTTATGCATTTATTAACATACGTCTTAAATTAAGTCACAATTAAGAAAATAACTGAGCTCTGAAATAGGTGGGCTATTTAAGAAGCAAATAATTCTTAAACTCATTCAATGATTTTTAAATGTTTAAGTTAGCTGTCAATGACTAACTTTTTTCAGTGAGGACATAATACCAAGCTATTTGAAATGAAAATTTCCGATATTTATACATATTTTATGATTCAAGCAAAAGATTTTTCATTTGCCAATTAGATCGACGAGAAATCACGACTGTAGTTAATTCTACGATGTGGCAATCACCTCAGATACGGAATTAGGCAATTGAAATACACTTCTGGAATTGGACAATTTATAATGACCTTGAAATCTCTGATTGGCTGATTCTTGTGCGTTGATTGGCAAGTATGTGGAAAAGTTAAACATTTTCTCTTACAATGTTTCCTCTTTTCCTTTTTTCTAAACACGGCCTGTTTGTCTCTTATCCTGGCCTTCTACACTCTAGTCATTTTCTTCCTCGTATTATCGCATTTCTCACAACAGGAACTGATAAAAGTTCCACATAATTCCCTCCATTTTATTGCCTTTGTGCACACGAGACATTCTCTAGCCAATGGGGTATAAGCGCATTCTGGTCAGTGGTTGGCGGACAAAATATCGAACAATTTTATTTGTGCTTTTTTCTTTCGTTGATTTTTCTACACACGAACCTATCTTAACATGGGTATATCATGATAATAACGAAGCGTTTCAATACTATTCGATTGCACCTAAAAGTAGATGAATCGAGGTCTTCTAACTTTAATTCGATTCCTTTCCTAATGGAACCTAATCCACCAACGTGTGTCCCTAATTTGCCTTAACCTAGTAGTGAAACATGACTTGAAAAACAGTGCAGTCACTAACCACGCGATGCAGCGTAGAAGCACTTGCCAGCACTTAGATCAGTATAAAAGGTGAATGCAGAGTCGGATCAGAGAAAAGTTCGCATGCATTCTAAAGCTGCTGAAGATGGAAGTAACCATTTTGTTTGCATGTTTATTTCCCCTCAGCCTTGTTATCTTAAGAGATTGCTTTTTTGCCTTGAGAAGAACTGTGTCATTCGAATCTATCTTGCTTTGTCTCCTAGGTCTATTATTCACTATCTAACAAAATAGTTCCATCAACCAATAATAACTCGAGGCCTTGGGAATGATAAAGCGAGCATCACGTGATCGACTACTTTCCTGGAGTTGTACGAAAAATGGGTCAAATGGATAGATGGCTGTCACTTCATAGCGCTCTAGTTTTATTGCGAAATTCGATTAGCTCGCTGTGACTGGGGCTAATATTGCGTAAGTTAGCGAGAAGCACACCGCATTTGAAGAATGTTTAATTTAAGTTGTTTCAAAAATAAGTGATCCAATTACCAATCCATGATGCTCATATTAGAGTCCTGTAGGGTGTGGTATTTTTGGCAGTTTTTTTGCATTAAATATATGCTCAAAAGTGAATAAATTTACTGGCCTTTTGAAAACTTGCAAACAGAGCTAAGACACTTAAGACTTGGGGTTGTCGGGGGAGGGAGGGGGGGGGGTGAACCATTGCAGAGATATTAAAGGTTCATCAAAATGAAGTTGCCCATTTTAGATTCCCTTTCATAATTTGACGGTTGCAGAGGGTTGCATGATTCAAGTCCAACACTAAGGGGGTTCCACCTTAACACATTCTACCGCCCCCCTCCCTCCCCTCCCCCCACGACATGAGTTGGCAAGCGCCTTCCCAGTTGGCTCTGGCAGTTATGTAGTAAGAATTCTCCGAATGCAAGAAGTGATAGAAGTCGCAGATTACAAAAAACTGATGCTCTTCTTTTAGGCTGTTGGCAGATGTTATTAGAAATAGTCGGTTGTCAAATTACTTGTGGACAGAAATCGGGTGGCTGTCTGAAACCATTTAGCATTATTTTCTACTTAACAGATGCGTTTGGTGATTTCTACCACTGAAAATGCAAAGTGAGCATCAAATTCATGTCGATAGATATCAAAACGGCGCTGACTAAATCCTTTGGTGAGGCAATTAATTCACGTGAGTGCTTCCAAACCGATGGCACGTAACAAATAAAGTAGCCTTGTATAATTGTTCTCATGCCATTTATAACCAAAAAAGCTTTTAATGAAGGTCAAGGAACGCTGTGGCGGTCACGTGCATTATCGATTTTGAATTTCCACTATTTTATTTGGGAATCCTGTCCATTGACTATTCAGGCAGTCGATCACTGTCAACATCTCCGAATGCATGCTGGCAAAATGTTTAATTTTCATGAAGAAAACCAAATGGCCAGCGAGCATCCAATTAGAGAGAGTGAGGGGGGGGGGAGGAAAGTATTTCCGACTGTCCTTGTTCGTCTTCTTCCTGAATTTTCCCGAGGCGATGATGATTTACGATCGATCTGTAGGCAGTTGCTATGACTGCCACATGAAAATAAAGAGAAGGGGCGGGTAATGGAAAGCTTCATATAATGAGATATGATAAAAAAGAACTTGATAAAATATTCTTTAAAGGGTAAATACCAGTTTTCGAGAAAAATTTAGGAGAAAAGATAGGGATACAGAACAATTCATTAATTCAAAATCTAGAAGGCGTTGCCACAACCATCTTTATATTTTAAAGAGAGCTGTGCGACAGACTTACCTCCACGTGGTGCATCCTGGGCAACGTATACTCATACAGCAGAAAAGTCTATTAATCGGCAGTTGACTTCTCGCTTTGAAATACCATTACCTCATTGTATGCCATATTCGACTATTTTCACAGGTCTCACTTCACCTTTTTTCTGCCTTTTCTACCTTCGTTTTTGAATCACACTTTTGTACCCTCCCCTCTCAAATTTTTTTTCAAGTTGATGTTCCTCCTCCCCTCTGTGAAGCCTGAAGTCAACTAAAGGGCTACTGATAACCACCAAAACGCCTGCCATTTGATATAAATAAATAAATATTTTAAAGAAGTTCTGTTTGTCAGAACCTATGATTCACAACGAGTTCATTTCATCTTTTATTGGGGGGTCGAGATTAATACTATGATACAAGTTAATGTAGGTTTTAGCGTAGCAGACTATAGAAGACATGAGAATCCATTTTCTAGGACAATAGATTTGTAGACTATTGCACTTTAATTGATAGATCTCGCCAAGCGTTTTGCTAACACCTGAGTAGTGATTTTGATTGGTTCTTTATTCTATAACACCACATAGTAAGACTAGTCGCTAATGCTCGTCTGTCTAGCAGAAACTGTGGCGTACCAGCTCAGTATCGACTCTCCGATCCTTCCTCCAAACCCTCTTCCTTCTCATCAATTTCCAATGGTCCCCTTACTTAGTGAACGTCTTGTTAACTAGGGGACTGTCTAACTGTGAAATGCCCTTACTTGGAAATAGTGCTGATTTTGGTATCAATTACTGCGACTCCATCTCTGAGGTCACTGGAACGGATGTTATTTAAGGTGCCCACGGAAAGATTCAATCACATAGCCGAGTTTGTTAACAAATTAATTAGTTTCCTGTCAAAGGGAAGGAGAAGACCTCCTTGCTGACGTTCAAGCAAATTACCTTCTTCTACTTCGTTCATGGAAACAAATATGCAAAGTCGGTTCTTACAAAGATGGAGATGAAGAATATGAGGGTTACATATCGGTAGTCGCCTTAAATTGCTTGAGCATGTTTTTTTTAATTTTCGGGTCAGCTGCCGCCTCTCCGTTTTCTTCGGTTGATACTAAAACGAATGGCTTTTTACGGGTGGGGGGGGGTGGGGGGTGGAGGGGGTGTCCTTGTCTCGTAATTTTCGTTGATACTTCGTACTCATTTTGAAAAGGAGAGTCCCACAGGCTTCTGGTAAATCAAATTTCAAATTAGTTGGAACTTAATACCGTGAACATTAGTTCCATTATCGAGGGGTGTGCGATAGACTTACCTCCATGTGGTGCACCCTGGGCAACGTATAATCATACGGCAAAAAAGTCTATAAACCGGCAGTTGACTTCTCACTTCAAACAACCATCACCCCCACTGTATGTCATATTCGACTCCTATCACAGTACTCATCATACCCTTTCTGAGCCTTTGTGTCTGTCTGTTTCTTTTACATCCGTGAATTACTCTTCTATTCCCCCTTCTGAATTCTTCTCACTTCGATGTTCCTCCTCCTCTCTGTGAAGCCCGAAGTCAACTAAAAGGCTAGTGATAACTATCAGACGCCTGCCATTTGTTATAAATAAGTAAATAAATAGTTCTATTATCGAATGTAGGCCCGTTTGGAAATTAAAGAAAAAATAGCGCAGAACATTTGTCAAATCTCCCTCTCGGTATGGACACAGCTTGGAGGCTGGTGATGTTGTGTTGGGTCCGCAAAGCAGCCAATAAACGAATTCGAGAGCGAAGGCAAAGCGCCGAGGAAACTGGCCGCACAGTGGCAGAGGGTAGACACAGTCTTTGTGCATTTCCACGCAAATCTGTTGCATTCCCAATAAACGCAAATCTAAAGTGCCTCACACACACACACAAAGAGCTGGTTAATGCAGCCCCACGCCTGAAGTGATGCCGGTGTTTGGAGGAGAAAGAAGGTCTTATTAGAACACTGGCACTAATTAGATGTGAAAAAATGAAGAGACAAATTTGTCTGTGCACACGATGGAAACTCTTTTCTGCCAGAGCCACAGCTGTCAAGGCATCTGCTGTCACTTGACCCTTCTCCCGCCCACTCTCTCCTTCAATTCAGCATTGACAGGAGTGAGCGTACTCAAATTAATCAAATTAACAACTCATATATGAATGAAAGTTTGTGTCAGATTTCGACGGTGAGGAATTGGATATCACTTATCTTATCTGATCTATATTAAGACCCCACGCAGAACATACGCATACCCACTAACTGCAAAATCACAATCATGCATGCCAGTCCATCTCTGAGGTTACAGAGCTTCCTCTTTATGGTCAATGAAGTTCACCATTCAGGCATCTTTCCCATCTTCACCTTGTTGTATATTGAGTAGTGGACTTTGAAGACGACCAAGGGGAAATGCAAGGCTCAAGGGTAAACTTTGACGTGGGAGTCAATAGAAATGTGTATAGAGGTGCCATGCTGCGAGATCTCCATTGAACAACAATCTATTTACTCTTTGCATAACAGTACTATTTGTGTTTGGCAACGACAGACACCATGGCGTGTGAAGAATTAGCTCACTGCATTCCATCAGGAAATCACGTTTCCAAACTACAAGGAAGAGGACTTCACCTTTGG
>UZAE01000982.1:0-16150 GCA_900617975.1 Rodentolepis nana | reverse complement strand
ACGCCTTTAGTAAGTCAGTTGGCATATTTGCTAAGAAGTCCTTAATTTGCTTCATTTTACGTACTGCTATTACGTTAGTTACTATATTTCACAAATCGGGGTGTGTGATAGACTTACCTCCACGTGGTACACCCTGGACAACGTATACTCATTCGGCAAAAAGTCTATAAACCGGCAGTTGACTTCTGACTTCAAACTACCAACACCCCACTGTATGTCATATTCGACTACTTCCACATTACTCACCTCACCTTTTTTCTACCTTCGTCTTAGAAACCCTATTCTGTTCCCCCCCCCCCAACCTCACCTCGACTTTTTTTCGTTTTGATGTTCCTTCCCCTCTGTGAAGCATGAAGTCAATTAAAAGGCTAATGACAACCAACAAAACGCCTGCCATTTGATATAAATAAATATTTCACAAGTCCTCTTTTGGTTGTAGACCACCAGGGGAGTAAACAGAAAAGTTACTAAGATTCGAACTACAATAAGGTAGGAAATATAATTTGCAACTCATGGATACTTTTATTGGGAAATGGTCATTCGGGTAAGCATTTGCTAGGAAAACTGTTGCTCGTGTAGCGGATTAGCTACCTCAATAACCTTGACTATTCTCAGAAAGCTCTATAGCAGTTTCTTCTAACTCGAAAGTCCCCGGGAATTAGCTAAGCTAAGACAAGGTTATAAAGGAACAGACGTGTTGTACGAAGCACGTTTATACAGTACGAGTATGGGGATACCGTGTGTACAGGCAGGTGACTAAGTCATACAACATGGCGGATTTGGTAAAACAAGCGAGGGTCCTTGAGCTGCTATTGGCTGCGTGCTCTTGTCCTCAATCCGTACGCGAGGTTGTACGGCCGCACCTCAACCCTATGTGTACGCGCATGCGATGACGTGTCGCACAATACTCCCCCCCCCAGAGCGTTTGAAGGAACCTAAAAGGAGAAAGTACATATCGAGTGTACATAGTCGGCCAGCCTGGAGGGGAAGGTAACTTTTCGGCCGTAGCGAGTGTGATAGGGTTCAGGTTGAGGAGGGGCAGAAGGGGGAACTGCAGAGGCCGAAGTATCTTCGGGTAGGGACTGAAGTGGTGGGGGAGGTGGACGAGGTTGGAATAGGCTCTTCGGTTTTTGGAGTTGTAGGACCGGAGGGGTGAATCCTAACCGCGGGATTTGGTATAGGGCGCTCCAGGTAAGCCGGTTTTAAACGGTCGATACTAACGCAGTCCTTGTTGCCGTTGCGGTCCAGAATGAAATATTTTGGTTTGCGTTTGAGGACTTTGTAAGGTCCTTCGTACGGTGGTTGTAGGGGTCTTTTCACTGAATCCACCCGTACAAAAACGAAAGGACATGCGGATAAGTCTTTAGGAATATGGGTAGACGTGTTATTCAAACGAGTAGGGGTTGGTCGGACGGCTCTGAAATGTTCCTTTAAACGGGCAGAATATGACAACGGGTCTATGGGGGCTTGGTCTTGGAAGTTAGAGATCATCTCTCCAGGAAGCCGGAGCGTTGTGCCAAGAACGAGTTCTGCTGGGGAGCATCCGAGATCTTCCTTGATAGTATTTCGCACGGATAGAATAATGATCGGGAGACGTTCCGCCCAGTTTAAACCAGAAGAAGTAGCGATAAGGGCAGACTTAAGCTGTCGGTGAAAACGCTCGACAAGACCATTGGCTTCGGGGTGATAAGCGGTAGTGCGGATGTGTGTCGATCCCAAAAGGTTATTTAACTCCCGGAACAACGAAGAGGTGAATTGGGATCCTCTGTCTGTCGTTATAATGGCTGGAACGTCGAACATGGATATCCACGACTCTATCAGTGCCTTCGCCACCGATGACGAAGAGGTATCGGGTAAAGGAACCGCCATTGGCCATCGTGTAAAACGATCGATACATGTTAAGACATGCGTGAAAGAGTTCGATTGTGGAAGTGGGCCCACGATATCAACATGAATATGTCGGAAACGGGCTTCGGGGAGAGGAAAGTTGTAGATTGGGCTGCGGGTATGCTTTTGCACCTTGCTGATCTGGCAAGTGAGACAATTTTCGGACCAAAGGCGGACGTCCTGTCGAATGTTCTTCCAAACGAATCGATCAGTGATCAACTTCGTTGTGGAACGAATGCTCGGATGCGCCAACCCATGAAAATGATCGAAAATCTCCCGGCGATATTCTCATGGCAAAAGGTATCAACAACCGAACAACATGGTTCCAATACGTTACAGGATCGCTTCCGACTATGATAGTCAAACAGTTTAAGCATATTATCTCCAAACTGCTAGATGACAACTCATACGAGCAACTCAAGCAAGCTGTCATCAATCGTTTTTCTGCTCCGCGAGAGGACCAATTACATCAAATAATGTCCCAAGTCGAACTCGGAGATCGTTCTCCTTCGGAACTTCTGCTTCATATCCGCTCCCTGACTGGTATTTATAATTTGGGTGACAATTTCATAAAGGACTTATGGAGAAATAACCTACTTGCTCACATCTCCACGGCGGTTGCCACACACCCTAATCAAGATAACTTGGACAAACTAGCGGAAGTGGCTGATATAGTCCATCGCTGTTATTACAAGCCGGGTGTTAATGCAGTCAAGACTTCAAATTCTACTAGTACTGATAACAAACAACTTGACGCAATTAACGAACAGCTAAAAAGTCTGTCGCTTATCGTGGCAGACCTTGTTTCTCAATGCAATCAGCCTGGAGAGCGCGAGCGACGACGTTTCGAGCCTAGAAGACGATACCGAAGCCCCTACAAGCTTCATAATTCCATCTGTTTTTACCACAGGACATTCGGAGATGAGGCCCAGAAGTGCGTTACCGGTTGTACATATCAAAAGAGGAGCTCACAAAAAAACTCCAACGCCAGGCAGTAAGGGCGACTACTGACCCTGGCCATTTCCAAAGTCGCCTCCTCCATGTCACTGACAGAAATTCAAAGATCAGATTCCTGGTCGACACGGGTTCCGAAGTCAGCGTCATTCCTCGTACACTAGAAAAACGTTGTCAAACACCAACCGGAAATCCACTTTTTGCAGCCAACAACTCTAAGATTGCCGTCTACGGTCGGAAGTTTCTTAATATAGACTTAGGCCTTCGTCAAAAGTTTCCCTTCACCTTTATTATCGCCGATGTTAAAAATCCCAGCATCGGAGCTGATTTTTTTACCAAGTTCCAGTTATTAGTCAACCTCCGAGACAGAACCCTCCAAGATAACGCCACGTCATCGCAAGTGGGATGTTCTACAGAACCCAAAAATACTTTCGGTCTTAATGTCGTCCTTCCAACTACGCACCCTTTTGCTAACTTGTTATCCGAATTTTCATCGCTCCTCCGTGCACAATCCGAAATGTTGGAACCAAAACATGGGGTGCATCACCACATTAGTACGACAGGACAACCAGTCTTCGCAAGAGCTCGCCGTCTGCATCCAGATAAACTACGTGCGGCTAAAGAGGAATTTCAACGCATGTTTACATTAGGCATCGTTCGACCTTCAAACAGTCCATGGGCTTTCCCATTGCACATGGTCGCAAAAACAAACGGCGACTGGAGACCATGTGGGGATTATCGGGCCCTCAATCGAATCACCGTCCCAGACCGATACCCGATTCCTCATATCCACGATTTCTCGTTACAACTGCATGGCAAAGTCATTTTTTCAAAACTCGATCTTGTTCGGGCCTACCATCAAATTCCCATGCATGCGGAGGACATTGAAAAGACGGCCGTAATCACACCGTTTGGTTTATTCGAATACTTACGTATGCCTTTCGGCTTACGCAATGCCGCCCAGTCCTTCCAGCGATTTATGGACCAAGTTTTTCGTGGGTTAGATTTCGTTTTCACATATGTCGATGATGTGCTGATTGCCAGTTCCAGCTCGGATGAGCATAAACAACACCTAAGACAGGTGTTGGAACGTCTGCAGCAATACGGGATCATGATCAACCCCAAGAAGTGTAAATTTGGCCTGTCAGAAATCGATTTTTTGGGACATCATATCAATGGTTGTGGAATCACGCCTTTAACAGAGAAGGCGCAGTCAATCATGGATTATCCATTGCCCCAGTCCGTAAAAGGTTTGCGCCGCTTTATAGGCATAGTAAACTATTACAGAAGATTTATTCCGAAATGTGCTCAAGCCCTTCAACCTCTCACAGATTTGCTTAAGGGAAACCCGAAGCATTTCAAGATAACGTCAGAGGCTGAATCAGCATTTCCCTCAAGCCTATGTGTACGCGCATGCGAGACGTGTCCTACACTCGTTTATTAACGAATTTGCACAAAATAAACTAATTTCCGATAAAAATGATTAGGGGACAAAAAATTAACAATAATTAATTAAAAATAATTAAAAACGTTTTAAAGTAGCGAGTATCTGTAATTAAAAGGCAAGCTGAAGATATCTTGAATCTTCAAAATTGATATAAGTGCCAATGAGAAAAAATGTTAATATAAGGAAAGCTAGATGCAAAACTGTTCAACTTTTTGTGAACAAAACTCTGCCTTGTTTCATTCTTCAACTGATTTTAATACTTGCATTAAAAATGGACCTCTGGGGAAGGAAGCGTTAAGACAAAGTTAATGTAAAAAGGTTGGATTAGATTTATTGTTTTAATTATAATACAATTAATTACGAGATAAAGTAATTACAGTTTCGAATTTGGTCGGAACTGATACCTCAATTTATTTATAAACAAATTCGAACTTCGTTAGAAATTTATCAGCTATGATTATTATCGTCTCGGCTTTATCAGTGGCAGCTACATAAGTACCCACATGTAAATGTAAAAATGTTGTCTTATGGTTTGCGGTCAGTAGATGTTGGTCGAATAAAGCTGTCAATATTTTAAAGCATAATATATAGGCGAACTGCCGTAAGGTAAAGAAATAGAGATGGACAAACTGACTAATTATTGACCTTGATATGGCTGTTAAACTCTTGCAAATGGAAATGAATGAATAAATATGCTGTTCTGAATCCTCTATTATAAAACTAGAAGGAAGATTAATAGAGTAACAAGACAATAGATTTAGTAAATACATAAAAATTTACAAAAAAATTTTAAAGCATAAAGCAGTTTTATACTATTTAAAAATCTATGTTCGTTTTAAATTAAAATTATCTTTTGCTTTAAGATAATTAGCCAACAATACTGACAAGATCTGCAAAATTGTTTCCAAAAAATTATATCAAAAGCAATATGATTGATGAATTACCTAATCCTATTAATGAACTAGAAAAATCCACTTTTTTAAAACCTAAGTTTGTATGATATAACAATGATATTTATCAGGCAATGAATTTGTTTTACCACATCAACGAAAATTAATGACCTATTTGGTGAGGCTTTTGCACATTTAATTGTAACGGGTTTTGAGGTCTAACTCAAAATGACTGCTAAAATGGCAGGAAAAATGGCTAAACAACTAGCCGGGAGTGGAACTGGCCAGAGCCTAATGGACAGAGTTACACAAGCAAAGTACAGTTTGGCTGGATCCGCTTTGGGGAAGGTTATAGCCAAAGCTTCCACCGAGGAATTGATTGCTCCAAAGAAGAAACACCTTGAAAGTAAGTTTAGTGTATTATGGTTTTAATTCTGCATAGATTTAGTTCGAATGAGCAATGAACCAAACGTATCTATCCCACTGCTGGTCAATTTTCTTCTTGAAAGGACTCGTGAGAAGTCCTGGGTTATCGTATTCAAGTCACTCATAACGACCCACCATTTGCTCAATTATGGCAATGAGGTAAATACAATTTTTTCAATCTAATTTTCAGAAAATATCCCAATATATGGCCTCAAACAACACTAGCTTTCATCTCCCACACTTTAACGACAAGTCTAGTTCTCAATGTAGGTCTTGCTTACGAATGTCATTATTTAAATAGCTTACGAAATGTCGCTTTTCATTCGCAAATATTCTAAATATTTATTGGAGAAGACAAAGTCTTACCAAATGATGGCTTTTGATTTCTGCAAAGTCAAACGCGGGTAAATTATTTCTTTCATTCATCTATTACATTATTATTATTATTATTAGTATGATCTTGATTTTCCAACTGTGTCTTTAGTAAAAATGATGGTGTTATGCGAATTATGCCGGCTGATAAGGTGAAAATGAAGTGCACTAGTGTCCTATCTTTGTTGTTGAATAGCGTTGTTGTTGTGCCTCTTGCAATCTAATTAATGCGAATCAAGTTTACTAATATGATATTGCTTTCCTTTTTCTGCACAGCTCCTAAAAGCTTTGCCTGTTCTTCGAGACCAACTCAATGTCCTTTTTGAATTTGAGGCGACAGAAAAGGATCTTAATAATTTAATTATCAACTCGGCATATATCTTACTCTACAAAGATCTAATTCGATTGTTTGCTTCATACAATGAGGGAATGATGAATCTTGTTGGTGAGCTATTACGCTTTATTAAAGTATTAATAAATAAAATTTTAACCCTATTTATTTATTTCTTGCTTATTGACTGAAAATATGGATTATTATTTGTAGAAAAATATTTCTCTATGAAAAGATCTCAATGCAAGACGGCATTGGAACTCTATCAAGATTTTCCAAACATAATGACAAAGGTGGATGAATTTTTGACTGTGGCTGAAGTAAGCTAAAGCGATTCCTTGTCGAAGATCCTAACGATATTTACCATTTATTATTTTGTTATCAAGAGGATATTTTTTCCACTTTCTAGAATTTTATTTAAGGTATTAATTACTCTTAAAATCTATTCCATCGGTCAATTTGAACCCCCCCCCCCCACCTCCCCCTCTCTTCAATATTGAAATGTGTGTCGATTTTATCATCCATTTATTCTTACGAACACATTCTTATACTCAACCTTTTCAAACCAGCCTTTATATCAAATGATTCATTTATTTATATCAAATGGCAGGCTTTATGATAGTTATCGTTAGCCCTTTAGTTGACTTCAGGCTTCACAGGGGAAGAGGAACATCAAATGGAAAAAAGTCTAGGGGGGGAGGGTGAACAGAAGAGCGTTTATAAATGTTAAAAAGACAGGCAGACACAAAGGCAGAGAAAAGGTAGGATAAGTATGGTGGAAGTGATCGAATATGACACACAGTAGGGTCGTGGTAGTTTGAACTGAGAAGTCAACTGCCGATAAATAGACTTTTTGCCGTATGAGTATACGTTGCCCAGGGTGCACCACATGGAGGTAAGTCTATCGCACACCCTTTATATCAAATGATAAACTTTTATATAAAGTTGGAACGAGAAATGCCAGTTGCCCAGCTCTAAGGTCTTCATTTTAGGAGGGAACTTTTGCCATATCATCGCGATATTTTAATGCGTTAATAACTCAGTGCGGATTAGAGTGGAAGTGTGAGCATTGTCCTACTCATCAATACGTTTTAATTTCTTTTTAGCATCTTGGAATAGGGGACAAAGAATCAATGGGTCTGCATCCTGTAAGTCTATTCTCATTTTATAATTCTTAAATGAACTTTATTGATTTATCATCTGATCATTTGCAGGTTCCACCACAAATTTTGGAGGCAATGGAACAGCATCTTGCTCTCTTGCAAAAGAAAAAGAAACCAAAGTAATTTTTTGTAATATAATTTTTTCGTAGTAATTATTAGACTAGCGGTAAGAAAAAAAAGTATAAAGTGTGTAAACTTCAGAGAAAGAATTCTTAATTTTCAATTCAAGAATTGGTGAAAAGGTTTTAAAAAGTTAGTCCTTCTTTTTAATCAACCAGTTTGATTTACCCATGGAATGAGATTCCAAAGTCATCATTTTAAACAAGAGATTTAGCCAATCGTTTCTTCCTCGTAAAATTGCCTTTGCCGCTCTTAGTGGTCAGCTTGATGATGAAGAGGAAGAGCCTGCAAAGACTCCAGAAGAGCATCATACATCCTCCAAACCTCCTCTACCAAAATCAAAGCCACACGCATCTCCCGCCCATCCAAAGTCTCCAGCCCGTCCAGGGACCTCTCCAAAGGTCGCTGCCTCCAAGACAAAGCCCGTGGAACAAGAAAGCAACTCTGCACTCCTTGCCACTTTGGCTGATTTTACTAGCACTGCTGACTCGAGTCATATTGCTCCTTCGCTAACTGAGGTCATTGTAACTGATCCCGATGGAGAACAGAAGGAGCCGGAGGAGGAAGGTGACGATGGTCTACCAGTGAATGAAGAAGACCATGACCACCAAGAAGATGAAGAAAAGGCTGAGTCAAGGGAAGAGACAAGACGGGAAGATGAGGAGGAGTATGAAGATGACGAGCAGAATAGTTCAGATGGTTAGTGTTGGTAAAAAATTATACATAATTTTATGGATATCTTAAATGCTTTTTATTAATATATATATATATATATATATATATATATATATATATATATATATATATATATATATATATGTATGTATGTATATTAGATTTTTTGAAAGAAATATTAGTTTCGACTTTCATTCAAATAACACATCTTTTGCTACTTTTAATTATTTCTTAAAAGATCCTATTTAATCTTATTAAAAAAATTAAACAATTTTTTTCCAAAAGATGATTTGAACAAAGCCTTATTGCTTTCGATATGGTATATATTGTAGGGAAGGAAAGACGTGTTTTGTGTGAGGTGGGGGGGAGGGAAACCAGATTTCAATTGCTATCATGGCATCTTTGACCTTCAACTTTTCTTCCTTGAAATCTTGAAAGTGTCGCGTTTAGAGAAAAAATAGGTACCAATTACAGAAAGTTAGGGCTTTTATTGAACAAAGATTTGTATTGATTTCCATTTTGTTCCATTAATAATAATGACAACAAAAGAAGTCTAACATTCTTTCGAGTAACACAGTAACAGTAACGGAGTAAATCGCTCTTCAAATAGCGAAGATAGTGAGATTAAACTGGCTTGGAGCAGTTAAAATTGCCACTAACCATCATAATGACACCCAAGAAGTATTCTTTTGCGCTCCTAACCGTGTCATTGTCTTGAAGGTTTACCTTCGGAGCAACAGCAGGCCATCATTGCAGCCGCCACAAGCCACTTCATTCAATCGGCGGATCGCACCAACCAGGCGGTCAAGAGCTCCGTGGCTCTCACCCCCCGACAAACCCGCAAATTCACGTAGGTTTTTCTCTTCCTTTTCTTTGCTGTTGCTTTTCCACTTCATTTAATGAAATGATTGGCATCTAGGTGTAGGTGTATATCGTAAGAAAGTAAGATCAGGACAAAGCCTTGCAAAAGTTGAAAATATATTTGCTTGACAAAATTGGCGTTCATTTTATAATTTCTTTCCAATTTCATGTTTCTTACTGAAAGAATGTTTATTCTTAAATTTTTTAAGTGAAATAATTCTTTAATTTCGAGTTGAATTGTGATAAGTTTTCAGTAAAACAACGATAATTCGTGGTGTCGAATTTGAAGATAGTGATAAATACCCTCAATATAAAGTTTGGTACACCCTAAAATTACTTGACTTTATTATTCATAGCATTTGCTTTGAAATCTGTCTTGAAGGAACGAATCAGAAGGTGGTGATGGCGCTCGTCCAGTTTCTTCCTCAAGGTCAAGAAGTCCTTCGCCCGCTCGACCTCCACCGCCTCACATCGCCTCTTCAGTTAATCCGACACCTTCATCTGAACATTCCTCTCCAGTCCACGAAAAGCCTGACCCCGAAGGTTTGTGATTCATTTCAATCCATCTAGTTCAAATGGGTATATGGGTTGTCTTTAACGCAGTTGAATGGACTCTCTAAGTGTCCGGACAAGTTGGGCTTGGAAATTCCCCCTGCCGTAGTCAAACGGAAAACAGCAGACTCTCTCAAATGAGAAGTCAGCTTGCATATTTAACAAATGGAAATAATTGGAAAAGAAAAGTTGGAAGCCTTACGTTGGGAAGTTTGGGGGGTAATAGAGAAGGCCGTCGGAATTGAGTGTTGATAGTCAGGGTTGAGAGAAATATCTTGTGATTTTTATGGGTCTTTGTGTGTCAGTTAGAATGAACACGAACTTGAGTCTTCGTACGTGTACCGATCTGCTGCCAGTTTTTAACAAAAAAACGCAATTTTATGCCCCTGAAAATTTTCCATTTGCTCAAACTTCTGTAGATTCGGTAACCTTTGTTTTCACAAAGAGTAAGTGAGCTCTTTAGCCATATCTATTAATAAGCGATCAAAAACACCATTCCACAATGTAACGCTCTTCGCAGCTTGCGGAGAGGAGAAAATTTACAAACAATAATTTAGAAATTGCCCTCTTACGTCGAACGGAGATATTGATTTACTGTTATCTGTGACCTAAATTTGACAAAAAAAGAGTTATTATGTATAAATTCTAACTGCTGTGGAAGGTTTTGTGTAGACAAAGGAATCTTGAGGTCAACATGGCTGAATGCAAGGTCAGAGCATGGGGAGGGGGGTCGGTGAGCAGGCAGTGAGTACAATGGCTGATCGCTCTGCTTGCGGTTGACAAGAGGACAGTGAATGGCTGGTTTCTTGCCAGAGTAATTCTTTGATGGAAGATCGTTTTTTTAGTTAGTATAAATATCTAATTTCTTGTTACAATTCCTGCATTATTAAGCCCAAATGCCATTGTTAAAACGACGACCAATCCACTTTAAATAAGTCATCGTTAAAAATTAAATTTGGAATAGCCCAACAAATATTTTTATTGAAGAAGGGTGGCTTTTTCAACCCCTCTAATGCATCGTTTATTCAACAACAGATAATTTTGAGTGATTTTTTTATTCACTCAATATTAATATAGATTTGACCGTTCAACTCACCGTCCATTTGTCATTCGTCCTTCAGAAATCTATTTCAAACAAACACCTACTAACCGTTCTCCTAATATATGCCTAATGCTTCCTTTGTCCAATTTCTCGTGCATTTAGTAAGTATGTACAAACGTTGATTTCCAAAATTTACAAATTAAGGTCACTCAAAATCAGAAAAAAATTATTGTGGAGAGATGTACTTTTAACCTTTGAAACTTGACGTTACCTTGAACCCACAGGTTTGGATTAAGTCTAAATTTGCAACAGAAATGACTAAACCCCCAATTTCAAACACCGCTGATTTCTCTCCCAAAACTTCTTATTAAATTGTGTGTGAACTTTCAAGCCAATATCTGGTCAAATCTAGGTCACTTTTAACCCACCAATAAAATTAAGAATTGTCAGTGAAGACGAACAGGGGATTCCACTGGTCACGTAAAAGCTTTCATTATTGTTGGATTTATTGTTCCTAAGTTAATCTCACTTAATTTGCCAGTTTCCCAGTTCTAGCATCGTGTGATTACAAATTTCATCTCCTTCATTTCGTCCTTCCAACCAGGAAGCAGCAGTGGTGTTAGTAAGACGCTAGCCTCAAACTTTGCGACCCTGCGCGCATATTGATCGCATTAAAACCAATCACAGCTCGAGGAAGGCTCGTTTCTGAGTGGTGGATGGGGCTGTTTAGTATGTCGCACTCATGCATGCACGCACGCACGCACGCACTCATTGAGAGCATTTTGTGTCCGTGTTGCGTTCCACATTCCTAGTTGATTGCGCATCGTCCTTTCATTCTAGTGGGGGGGGGGGGGATTAGTTTTATTTATCCAGATGTCGGGATAGGAAATTTCGCAAAAGTCCATTCGCACTCAGTTGCGTGGTAATTTTTCTCCGTGTCCAATGCAACTGCTAACGCCTATAAAATGTCAGTTTTCAGCCGAGGAAACACCGAGGTATTAGAGTTCTTTCCCCAATAAAGTGGTAATTGAGGCATCAAAAAGAATGTTTCCTTAATCCGTACTCTATTCTACCGGAGAAGCTAACTTCTCTGTAGCAGGACTTGACACTCCGAAAACCAAAATTTTAATTTCCATCCATAGCTAAAGTGCCCCCGGTTTTAATAATCTGTTATCAAATAATATGACTATTTAACGACGAAAAAAGCCTCTATCCCACCTCACTTCTGTTATTTTAAGACTTTAAGCTGTTGAGCAACGTGAACTATCATATTGCCATTTCAATTGTTGAAGAAACAGATTTTTGAACCGCTAAGATCTACCGTCTTAATTAAGAACTAGTCAATAAGCATTGATATAGGACGAAACTATAATCCAGGCAAGAAATTGCTAACCCACCTTGAGATAATGCAGAAGTTTCATGGACTTGGGTTCCAAACATATAGACTCTTAAGTTTCCAATTCTCTTTGAGTAGTCAGGGCTGATCATTAAAACCATCAGAATAAACAACAGTTCTTGTGAAGTCAAGAATATACTTAATGCTTCTGAAGTATTTTGACGCCTGACTCTGGCTCTGAGAAAATGGTTTGGGGAAGAATAGGGCGATTCGTTCCACTGGAGTTTTTCAATACTCAGAAGATCCCTCAAACTTGACATGCAACGAGGGTAATGTTAGCATTTAGACTGGCATTGTGATAGGAGGCCTTTCAACAATTAGCCTAAATTAGGTACGGGAACACTCCCCCCCCCCCCCCCCCACCCTCCATGTGATCATTGTGTTGGAGGAACTTCAAGACCATCTTATTTGACACCTTTGTATTTCACTCTCTTTCTCAATAATTTTCAAGCGTTTTTACTTATACTTGAATCAGGGTATGAGGACCGTGGTAGTAATCAACAGAATTTAATGTTTCATATCTTAATTATTACCTCTACATATTTATTTATTTAGCAAAGGCTGACATCGCTATAGATGACCTGCTTGGATTCGGCGACGATATTCCATTAGCCCAGCCACCCACCTCAGTTCCGTTCGTTGCTAGTGTCTCCAAACCTCCTGCTACCTCTGAGTCGAAGCCTCATTCTGGTCAGTATTTTATTCGAGGTTCCAAAATGCGTGTTGAAAGATGCTCCAATTTTTTTTGTGTTTAAGTTAGAATTGTTAATCCTTAGTGAGTCATATAAATATAAATAAAGAAGCAATGTAATTAATTTGGATGTTCTTAGTAGCCGTTGGAATTTTAAAATGGAAACGAATTCATTGAATCAGGTAATTAGGACATTAAAGTTAGTTTCTTATTATTCTTGTTGAATAAAATTGAAAATTAAAATTAAAAAAGAAATTAAAGTGAATTTTACTAATTTTATTATTAATTATTTACAAATTTAACATAATTATTCAAATATACTAAAATCGTGTCGTGTTATTTGGCTGGTTTTGAGGAAATAGAATAAGTTTGCTGGCAATTTAGGACGTTACTAAGGTTTTTAACAAGTTGTGCGTTTTCGCATTTGTTTAACCTGCTCAGTAGTCTTTCTTTCGACCAAATTTGAACGTTCTCTGCTTGCGGAATCTTCTATTATGTCTTCCCCCTCTATACATTTGTTATATTTTAATACAATTTTCTAATATGCTGGAATTTCCGTTCTTGTAACCGCCGAAGGTGCCACTAAAATGTCAATTCGTGTGTTTATGATTCTAAAGAGCTCCTTGCCTCGTCTGGAATCTAGGTCCCATCGAAAATAAGCGTTACACAATGTTCATTCTGTGCAAAGAAGCAGATGAGCCCATATACGTGTCAGGGAAGCAATTTTTGACCAGAATTCCGCCCTCAAACTTGCTAACTTGTAAACACTTGCAGGCATTATTAAGTTTTAGCATCTTGTCACACGAACAATTCAGATGCCTTATTTTGATTCCTAGACTTCGAGCAAAGGACTTCATCAGCTAGAACGAATAATAGAAAATTCCGACATGTAGCTCAGATCTCATTGATTATTGCACTAAGCCCACCCTTCTTGATTACTAAATATCTGCATCTATGCCCCAATCCGCGCAAGTTGTAGCACAGCCGCATGCCTTTGACGAACAGAAACCGTCATTATCGATGCCGTGTTTAGCATCTTCCTCAACAACGTCATTTCGAGCAATATCAATGTAAACAATATCGAAAGCTTCAACTCAGAAAAGGCTGTTGCCTGCATACTTCCCCAGTACTTCCAAATTGTTTACCGACCGCACGATCATACTAGCTAAATTTTCATCACCGACTTCCGTGTTGACAGCACTAAAAGACAGAATCTACAGATCAGAAGCGATCGTGTTAATCTTCAAAATAGATACCACTAGGTCGTCAAAAACTTGAACCAGTCTCACAATCTGGGTCGTGGTACATCAAACAGCTTATGTAGGCGACTCTCAAATTACTTTGTCTGGGCTCGACGGGGACAGTCAACTTTGTCTTCTGAATAGTCCCATCTGCATTCATGTGCATTCTACTGCATCCACCACCTCATTCACAGCTGAAATAATTGTTCCGCGTTCTACCAAGCTCTTACGAGAGGGTCTTAGTTAATTTGCCATCTTTAACTTCCAGTTCCATTTGCAAAGTTTGATTTAACAGAGGCTTGTTTGCAAATCGAAGTTTCACCAACGTCACGTGAACCATCATAGCCTATATACTGATTTACCAGACTTCAATTCGCCATCAAATAATGGTGGACACCATGTTATTGAGCCTTTCTGGCTCTACTGCATGTCTAGATGTCGCAATCGTTTTAGGCGCTCACAACAGAAACCCCAAGAATGTGCTATTGCATTTCTTCAGTGTGTATTCAAGAATGAGGCCTCCATCTTCGACCTGAGAAATTTGTGGCCTCTATTATAGACCTAGTATATATCTTTAGTAGGATTGGCGTTGCACCGACTCAGAAAATCTTTGGAAAATTACGAGGGATAGTGCTACATCAGTTACTCAGTGAATTTTTGCCAACACGGCATGTTATTCGGACCACTCAGAGTGGGTTGCTGAAAAAGAGAGAAACCCATACAGTCGCTAAACTATTTGAGGTAATGATTTGGAAGTGACGTGTAGGAACTCGGACTGTAGCTGTCATCTAACAACAGCAGACAAGGGTGAATTCGAATCAAGCTAATAGGAGATTAGGATAGGGGAGGGGGGGGGCCGTACGAGCCGATTAGTATCTAGTGTTGGGGTGGGGGGGGGGTTATGAGTAGAAATAAAAAGGTGGTTTATGTGAGCTGCAGAATTTTGACGAGTTCATCAAGTTCCTCGCCTCACCTCCAATCAGAAGTGTTTTCTGACGAAGAAACCGCCACCGCATGTCTGACTATGGGAGACGAAACTGAAAGCTTAGCATTTGATATTGTATGTAGTAGGTAAAGATTCAGTGTTGGCGGAGACCATGGAAGATATTCGCACTTTAGGAGTCACGTTGGTAGGTGACAATGGAAGAGACATATCCAACGGCTCCTCCTCCATCATCGAATGACATCGTCACCTTCCAGTGTTTTTATGGAGCGAAAACCCAAGACAATTCACTATGACTTGCTTCCAAGTGGTTCAATCTTCTTTAATTCGTCTTAATAACCACAAAGACTTATGCAACGAACGCAACAATTTGCGTCCTTGACTATGGGCGGAAGAATCATCGGAACGCAACAAGGTTGCATGCAATATTAAGTGAATATTGTTGGCTACAATTGGTGTATCATTGAAAGCAACTCCGCTCCTGGAACAGAGCAAAATAATCGAAACCGGAAATGGTCCTCTGGATATTTATTTATTTCAAATGGCAGGCGTTTTGATAGATATCATTAGCCATTTAGCTGACTTCGGGCTTCACAGAAAGTCGAGGGGTGGGGGAACAGAAGAGCGATTCACAGATGTAAAAGAGGCAGCCAGACACAAAGGTAGAGAAAAAGGTAAGGTGAGTCCTGTGGAAGGGGTCGAATATGACAACCAGGGGGATCGTTGTAGTTTGAAGTCAGAATTCAACTGCCGGTTTGTAGACTTTTTTGCCGTATGAGTATGCGTTACCCAGGGTGCAACACGTGGAGGTAAGTCTATCGCACACCCCGTCCTCTGGATATTATCTTCGATGATTTTGTCCTACTACCGACGGAATTTCAAACCGAAAATCATCCAAGTCCCTTTTTAACGCAACGCTCTTTGCAACCACCTAAAAGATTCCAAGTGGTTTCAATATTCCTGGTTGTGTTTGATAAGATGGAATATTTTAATCCAAACTAATGTTATACTTTCACTAATTTTAGTAATAATTATTTGGTTACTTTACATACTATTACATTAAATAGCTCTGATAATTTGTAGGAACGGGGGGGGGGAACGTTTGCTGACTTCCATTATAACCTTGAAACCCACGAACGAACCAACAAAGTGCAATTTT
>UZAE01000981.1:0-16176 GCA_900617975.1 Rodentolepis nana | reverse complement strand
TATTTTAAATCGTAGTGCATCTATTATGTTTCGTATTAGATTAATATTTATTTATTTCAAATGGCAGGCGTTTTGATAGCTATCATTAGCCATTTAGTTGACTTCGGGCTTCACAGAGGGAAGGTTCATCAAAGTAGAAGAAAGTCGATGGGTGGGGAACAGAAGAGCGATTCACAGATGTAAAAGAGGCAGACAGACACAAAAGTTGAGAAGAAGGTAAGATGATTACTGTGGAAGGGGTCAAATATGACAAGCAGACAGGCCACGGTAGTTTGAAGTGAGAAGTCAACTGCCGGTTAATTGACATTTTAGCCGTATGAGTATATGTTGCCCAGGATGCATCACGTGGAGGTAAGTCTATCGTACACTCCTATTAGATTAATATCCCGATAAATAACATTGAATTCAAGCAAAAGTAAGAAGAACTGTGTACAGCTTGTTTCTTAATTGCTAGTAGCATAGTCACTACCCATAAATAAATTTTAAACTTGCTCAAATATGTCACAAATAGTCTATTCGTTTTATAAGTGTTCGTAGTATTAATGAAGCATTCGCTAGATATATTCAAACTCACTTAATTCAAAGGTGACTATTTGCAATTTAAAAGTAAAATGAATTGCGCTTGTGAAGATATTTAAAGTTATAATGATACCTTTAAATGAGTGTATGTGGTAAAGCTTTCACTTGTTTGTGGAATTTCTATTGAAGACCTTAAAATCTTTCTTGCCTTTGAAGATTCAAGTAGATTAAGTCAAATGTTTGGACAGTTTTTTATTTATTCATTTCAAGGAGAAAATTTGATAAGATCATGTCGATAGGATGCAATATTTTTGTATCAATTTAAAATAAACCAATTAACTAGTACATTCGTACTTGGCATTTAACTGAAAGTTAAACGGATCAATAAATATCGTATTCGTTTTCGTTACTGACCCCACAATCTGAGGTCACATTGTGCTTTTTATAAAAATAAAATAATCTTTAAAGTATAATTGACCTGTTACAAACTTAAATGCATTTAAAGGCGATTAATTGAATGTCACTTACCCAGTTCTCCTTCTATTATCATTTTGTTATAGATGCGCTGCATATGTTCCATACATTGTTGACTATTCTTTCATTCGTCGGAAAAATTCAAACTTTTTCGTGAAAAATAGTGCACAGATTAAAATATTTACATTCAGTTGAATGGAAAAGAGGCCAAACTTGCAGAAGTCGTAGAGAGATTTTTGACATGAGGTGGCATTTGTCATAGTTATTTATTTGCCCAAGCTTCATTCCTTAAAATTGAATAATCATGAACAACTATAACCATTACATATTTTATTTCTTGCTTATTTTGATGGCGAAAATATATAAACGACCAATTCCTCAGTAGAGTAAACAAATAGAATTCTCAATACAAAGGGAAGAGCCAAACACGCTTGATTAACTATTTCTTTTGCAAACAATTTTTTACCCTTATAGAAACCGAATGTTTACTTTAATATAAGGAAAGGCAGTCTGCAAATACTGAATAAAATAAAAAGAACGCAACCTTGTTTGAGTAATTTCAAAAAAAGGAAAAACTTCTTTGCTTTCAATACTTTATTTTATCTACTTGCTTCTATTTAATCGCTAATAATGCCCTTTATAAAAATAATTTTGGTTCAAACATTACAGACGGCAGAATGACAATTAATTTCTTTCCTCCTTCAAGTTTTGTGGAAGGAAAGGATTGGCCTTTAATAAACTTTAAACATTAATTGTCAATTTTGGCAAATTACGTTTGGAATATGTAGAATAATTAAATAAACACCTGGCAAAACAAATCATTTTTAAGGGAGGGGGAGTGTCAGGCAGAGAAGGGTGATCGACTAATCGATTCCTATTATTATTAATAAATTATATGAAATCATGCATAAAAATTTGTGAAGAAGAATGTAAATAATACAGTAATATCTATTTAAATTACCCCCAAAATAGTGATCTATTCTATTTTTAACGTTCTGATGATTTTTAGCAGAAATTGTTATTTAAATAAATGATGACCCGTTTGTCAACCACTTAACTATATTGAAAACCTTAAGGGGGTATTCTGGTCTAGAGACATAAATTTAAAGTCATTTATGAAGTGCTGTAAAAAACAATTTTATATACATTATTTATTCACCACAGAATCATACAAAAAATAAAAACATAGAAAAGTTTAAAATTCTGTTATATATATATATTTATATATATAGATAAATATAACGGAGCAAAAGGGCTTACTAAGAGATATAGATTCAGGTAGTTGGAGAACTCATTATGTCTTTTGTTC
Organism: Rodentolepis nana; assembly: GCA_900617975.1. NCBI lineage: Eukaryota > Metazoa > Platyhelminthes > Cestoda > Cyclophyllidea > Hymenolepididae > Rodentolepis > Rodentolepis nana. Next base: position 13,874 of record UZAE01000981.1, on the reverse strand, counting down.
GATTGTTTGCAACCCAACCGATTTGGTTGTCTGCTCAGCAAAATACTTATATCTCCGAAACTAATTTGAATTTTGGAAAATTCTCTCGTAGACATATTCTTGAATAGTTAAACTATGAAAATATGGAAGAAAAAAATTTCGAAAATTTTTTTTATAGAATTTTTTTTGTTCCTTCAACTTAAACTACTCTAACTTTTCCAGTTTTGGGGAATAATATTAATTGATCCTCCTGCTGGTAAAACGATAAACAGCTTTATATCAATTATAGAATTAAAAAATATTGCAATATACTAGGAAAGCTTGAATAATCTCTGTTAACTTTCACATAGATTGACTTATTTTGCGTCAATTTTAAATCAGAATCGATTTTGAAGCAGTTGGCTTAAACATCTATTCCATCAATGGAACTAATGATCTATTTATAATCGGCTTACTTTCGAACTTTGAATTATATATAAAATCAGTGATGCGAAAAGTAAATGAAATAATTTTTGAAATTCTAGTTCGAATTTAGTGTGCTAAGAAATAACGACCTAGAAGGTAATAAATTAGCAATTTTGTCTCGTCTAACGTTATAAAATCAACTGAAATATTTCATTTAAGCCAAATGTTAGGTAAGCTCGAAATTGAACAAATTCAAAAAATTTATGATTATACTTTTGCAATCGGTTAAAAATTTTGAAGCCAATTACAAATATCTAAATTTTATAATTTGAGTTTTCGTTTCATTCATCTAAAATATCGATTTTTTTATATGATTACGCTGTAGTAAATTATTTTTTAAAGTGCCATCTCACCGATCAAAACCATTGTTGCCTAAAATCAAAGCGTAAAACTTCTGTTATTAATAAAAAATGCTTTTCTTCATATCGATAATTAATTAAAGAACTAAAATCAATATAAGATCAAGATTAATAGAAAGTCTGGCAAAATATCAGAGGGAAGGTTTAGGGAGATACTAAGATCAAACGTCAAGATAAAAATTATCTTTATAAACTTGTTTTTAATGTATCTTCGAAAAAAACTTTCACGAATCGTTCTGTTGGAGGACATTTTTTAATCGAACGAGTTAGTTCTCAAATTTTTGTCCAATGGTTGGGTAGGCCAATGTGTTCTTAATAGATATTCGGTTGCTTTCAGTCTTAAGATGGTAGAAGTGATCTTACTAAAATTTTTAGCCAGCAGATCTCCGTAAAGTCTTATTCTTAATTAAGTTAACAATTTAAAAGCCTTGTTATAAGTCCAAGTTAATATTAAAAACCATCCTTTATAGAGCCTTTTCTCTACCCAAATAAAGAATGCTCATTATAATAAACCCTATTTAGGGGCTAATTATTTCCTTTTTAGATTTGACTGTAAGGAATCTTTCTTGCCACAAAGTGGTTTTTGAGTGGGTTTATATCATGGGAGATTAAATTGCTGCATTATCCAAATGATTGAATGGAAAATAAATCCCGAATGATTCGGCATTTGTTAGAATTTCATTACTACCTAACTTGTTGTCCAACATTTTTCTTACTGCGAGTGGAGACGCTTGTCATTTCAGCTGTTGGGCCTCCCAAAATCCACGTATTTGGAGGTGTGTGTGTGTGTGCTGATTGAAGCGCCTTAGCAGCTGATGAATCACTTCCCTCCTCCAGTGAAAGAAAACAAAGTATGCCCAATGAATTTTGCTGCTTTTCTACTGCAATGGATCACCTTCTTAACTAAACTACACAAAATAAAGATCTATACAAGTATTTGCCCATCTTATTTTAAGCACCAAATATGGCTGACTTTAACACCTTAAAATGAGTTTTTCACTGCCAACCGTAATGTTATACTTGAAATCTGTATATAAAAAAAACCAACTTAAATTGATCAACAGAAAACCCAAAATTTGGCAGTGTGTGACGATCAATAGGGCATTGGACTAACACGTCAGGGAAACAAGAAATCTTGCTTCCTTTTATTTGTGGATTCAGAATTTTAAAAGTTTTCTTTTTCAAAAGCTTAAGTTCCAAAATTCAAACTTCCCTATTAAATTATATATTAAAATAAATCTGAAAACGGTCCGATGCTATTAATCACAAAATGAAAAAATAATAGATATTGATATAAGGTAAATATTAAGTCCATACAAACCTTCTCATTTAAATCTAAAAAGCATATGATATTTGGAAGCAAAAAATTATGCTTCATCTTAGAACCTCTTTTTTGGAAAAAATTAAATAAAAACTTTTGAACTTTAATTTTTTTAATCATTTCATATACATCACTCTCGTCTAAAGGAATTAAATCTTAAGCATGTTAAGATATTTTTAAGAAAATGAATAATTGAGGCAATTTTATTTAAATATTCCGTATTTATTCAAGCCATTAATTGCTTTTGGGGTTCTTTATCCTACAATTTTATATTTAATAGCCAATACGGACGCCAAAGCAACTAAGAAAAAGCCATTCTGGAGATTATCTAAGAACAAAAATAGGAATTCAGTAGAAATATCCAAAGTTGACGGATCAGCTGAAACGCCTGTGCCACCGAATGCAACATCGCCAGTTGGTGAAAATCTGCGTAGTCTCTTCATGGATGATACCGTGATAGGACGTAGACGAAGTAGTCTGAGTGATCAAGCTAATGGTGTTAATGGAATATATCCAGATAGTGGGTTTTCTCATGGAAGATCAAATCGCGAATGCCGATCAATGTGTATCCCCTCAGGAGAGGAGAGAATCTTTCTAAAGGAAATTAAAAATGCTGGAATGTCCATGCAGCTCAAAAGTAAGTTAAAATGGCGTACTACTAAATTTCAACTAAGTAGAAACTGATATACAAAATAGAAAATAGTGTTAGAATATCCTAAAATGATTAAAAGAGCTTCCTTTAAGATATATGATCTCCTTTTGCAATTATTTCAAATTCCAATACGCTTTAACATTAACGCTAGAACTGAATGAACTCTATAAAGCTCGTTCATTCTTTAAATAGGTCATACAATTTGAAAAAAATTAGTTAAATGGTGTTTCTTAATGGTAAAAGGCCGACTCATAAACTATAAATCTCTTATTGATGATGTCTTGCAGCAATATTTCAGAATAAAAATAGTCGATTGCCTTTAATTACTTAACTTTAGTAAAATTGAAGCGATTTTAATCTAAATTTGTTCTGTATTCGCTGATGTTTGATTGGAATGTTTCGTAAAATGTAGCTATTTTGGGAAAATATATGCATATATATAGCTTTCAGTGAATACGAATCAAGCCTTTTAGGTTCTATTTCTGAACCAACAACAATCTTAACCATTTGTTATTTTTATTACTTTACTATAGAAAGGATCTAATAACACCGATGTCAGCTTACTTTAAGTTCTTCTCACACCACCTATTCTAAAGTAATTCCAAATCAATCATCAATCGACTGAATTTGTTTTCAAATTCTACATTATACTCATGAAACGGTGTAGCCATTACCACACTAAGCAAACCAAGTAAAGAAAAAGGGTTGACGCGCTCTTTCTCCCTATGAGCTCCTCTACCTAACGTCATTGAAGGATCCTTTTGGGTTTCAGGTGCTTTCAAAAATTGAAGGAAGTTAAGATATTCCACATTACTAATGCCATAATATTGCGATATTTTTTTGGGTAATCCCAACTAAAATAGAGAAATTTCCATTTAATTTACTGATGAAATTGTATACTTTCATCAAGTTATTTTGTTATTTTGAAATGATGAAAGGTTTGAAGTTCCACCCATTTATAGCAAATTTCTTAAGGAAATTAGGCAGTTTATAACCACAATGAATGCTGTTTCCACTTTTGCCCGCGTACTCTTTGCTATTCCTGGATTGGTCAAAAAATGTGCCACCTTAAATGGAGTGTGAATGAAATGTTAGTTTTTCCTTTTTTTTCGAAATAAAAATTAGGCGTCACAATTATAATGATTCTATAGGGGATTAACCCCCATTTAAAATTTGTTTATAGAAGCTGTGCTTCGTTGACTTTAACTGCCAACCCAATAGCACTTTTAAGTGTATTTTAAAGGGGGGTTGGATAAATATGCCGCATTTAGTTTTAAATTTATTGCATGCCCTCCAATTCGGTCTTTTAATTTTAGCATGCTTTCTTAACTTCACAGTATGCACCAATCAAGTGCCTAAATTAATCAAAATAATTTATAAATTCACAGGGGGAAGTAAATGAGTGCTGACTATCTTCTAGATGTTTACGTTACGAAAGAGGCGTCTAAATAAACCCGAGTTTACTGGAGTACTGGGTACTACTCCGAAGATCAGGCGAGAATGCATTTTAATAGGGTAAAGATTGCGATGTGATGCCCTACGTTAAAATAAAATGATGTAGTTGTTTAACGTTTCTCATTTTTCACTTAATTATATCACTTGGAACTCCTTAATAGGGTCTAGAAGTTTGATGGCTTTGTCGTCCATCTAAACTTCTGTATCTCTACAGAAACACCATTGTTTTAGTTTTCAAATAACCGATTTACAAACATTATGGACATGCTTATTATTTTGACGTTGCGAATAGTTGGATGCAAAAGGATATTTAAAGACTACCAAATCTTTGTTTTAATGCATTTATCTGAAGCATCAGGTGCGGTTATTATTTACTGCCCTATTCAAGGCATATGTAATGCCCTTAATATTGATTTATTTCAAATGGCCGCCGTTTTCATAGTTATCATTAGCCCTTTAACTGATTTCGAGTTTAACAGGGGGGGGGGGGGGGGAACATCAACGTGAAAAAAAGTCGAGAATGGGGGGGGGGTAGAATAGAAGATTGTTTAAAGCTGTAAAAAAGGCAGACACAAAGTTAGAGAAAAAGGTGAGGTGAGCACTGTGAAAGTGGTCGAATAAGACATTCAGCGGGGCGATGGTAGTTTGAATTCGAAAGTCAACTGCCAGTTTATAGGCTTTTTGCCGTATGAGTATACTCGCCCAGGGTGCACCAAGTGGAGGTAAGTCTATCACATGGCCCATGCCCTTAATATTGAAGTAATTCTATTTATCTATTAGTGAATCATCCGATTTCCTTTGACATTTAACAATAACTCAATTAAATTCAATATCAAATGTGGTGTAATAAGGTATCTCATTTTTCTCCCTCGTTGTTTTCTATTTTCGAAAACTAATATCGAGTGCCTCAAAACCGAATCATTATACCCCATTTGTCTGCACTTGACAAGAAAATTAGTCACTGTTCTTCTGAAATCCTATAAGTGTCAACCAAATAGGTCAATTCCATAATTCATTGCCAGTATCTTCCATGTTTTCTCTCAGTTATTGGGAAAACAATTTCCCAATTGTGCAGCCAAATAACGCCTTCTAGCACACTTTGATGGGTGGAAACAATTTTTCTGAAAGACATTAATAGACATCGAAGCCATATTAAATTAATTAGCAGAAAGTTATTGGAGCTTGCGAAGATACCGTCACTGAAGGTAGACAAGGTAGTTCAGCGTCTTGAGGTAGGGAGGTACAGCGCAATCCGATATTGATGAAAAAAGGCGCGAAATCTAAATTCAGTTTCAAGTTTTGCGCTCAATATTGGTAGAGGAAAATTTATTGCTTAATGTTTTAATGTCAGCATTTTTGGTCTGTTCATATTTTTGGTGAATTCCTCTTTTCGTGGTAACCTTCAAATTGACTTAGAAGTCGGTTCCGCACGGTCAATCTCACTTCAGATAAATATTTCCGCTTTAATGGCCAAAGCACTTCATTTTATGCTTCAATATGAAGCCCTACGTCTATGTTTATCTTTTTAGTCAATTTTACCACCTCTGAATTTTGGGGGCTTGTTCCAAAATTAGGAATTGTCGCTCGTCTTGCTCTAACCTGGTACATAATACTCTATTATCCATTTATAACACATAAACTAAATGAAATGTGATTTCTCACAAAACTGAAGGTTTTCTGATGATGATGTTGAAGAAGAGGGGGAGAAATTTATACTTTAAATCCAATCATTTGAATTCTACAATCAGCATTCAGGAAGCTTGTTGTGCATTAGGAAGCTATAATAGTTATATTGAGGAATTTTCAACGCAATAGCACTGATTCCAATGTTATTTTCCAAACTGCAAAACTGAAATTCCCAAGCAGAGCAAATGCGTGGGGAAGTGCCACTTGCACTTGCGCACCTCATTCAACCAATGAGCGAGTAAACTTCGACCAATCAGCCCGCAGATTGGCCACTAGGATAGTGGATAAACGCTTGCCAAGGGCAGCCGTGCATCCGGATACGTCAAGGCCAAAGAAACAGTAAGAGAAAAAAGAATGCGTTAATTTTTACGGTATATTTCAGTGGAAGCTGTGCGTGTGTTTAAATTCGTCAGTTAATGATGAAGCCCCTTTCAAAAGTGACTCAAGTGCACTACACTCATAAACTAATTACATCTCGTTAAAGAAAGTCGGTCTCTCCTTAAGGGGGCAGTTATTTCCGTACTCAAATTTCTCCTTCTTTAAGGCAAGTTTTCCTTCTCTCTATAACACTCAGCACTAGCCTTTTATTTAAACAGTGTTTCTATTGGTTGTTATATGTACTTAAAAAAGTCAATTCACCTCATAGTTTATTAATTGATTTATGTAAAAATGGTCTTTCACAATAAATTAATTCATTTCAATTTTAATCGCTCGCATTTAACGTACCGGGAGTTATCTCTCTCGAATACTCCAACTGTTATTTTTATTCCGATTTATTTGAACGAGGATTAAAGAGATCTTTTTTATCCGATATCTATTTATCCCCCATCCAAATAGCTCAATTTTGTTGAAATCACCTTGCGGTAGGTCGGACTTTAACTACGAATTTGGCTTATCATAATTGTTAGAAATACCTTCTGAGAAAAAGAACTGATGTCATTAAAAAGCATCTGGCTTAAAATCAGTCATCCTTTTCATTTCATTTAATTGAATAGTGAAAGGATCCATTGTTCTCGTCTTTTGTTTGGCTGATTCCCCGACTGAATATTATTCGCAGTTAGACAAAACATAGCAATCATGATTTATGCTTGCTCCTAAACGTCGAGGTTTCAGAACACATAGACTGACCATAAAAGCTAGGAAAATCGCTTAGATCAGGATTATTGAAGGTAATTTGTGTTTAATTGTAGTAATCGAACCCATTTCACTTGCATTGATTGAAGGACACATAGGATATTTGAAGCTAACTTCCACTTTTACCCCAACAATTTCCATTTTAGTATAATTTTTGCCGTACCTTCTCTCACTTTAGCTCACGATATCCACGTTTGGTGCCAAAATCAACTCTACCGCGTTAATCGAATCTTTAGAGAAAATCAAACTGACGAAGTAGAGTTCTTGAAGAAACTCTTTCAAATTTTCCTGCCAAAGGAACCTTTACCCGTAGACATCACAAGTGTTTTTCAAGTTTTGGACGAACAACAAAAGGCATTCCGACCCATTCGTAACAACGAGTAAGATTATTCTTTAACTAAAAATTACCTCCTCCCACTCCTCCACTTATTCTATGTGCGGCTGCAATAAATGCCCTTTTGTTAAATAAAAATGCGCCTCTTTAACCTTCCCGGTTAAGCCTTAAGAGCATTAGTCTCAACTCGTCAGCTGATGAAGTAATAAGTAAACCCAAGTAATGAGTGGTAGTACTCCAAGTTCTACTTGAAGTCATATCCTTTAAAAATTGTAAGGAAGTAAAGAACTAATTTCTATTTCACGAATCCATTTGGAAGGAACATTTTAGCTATGCTTTCGCAAGCAGATTGCCCAATTATATCATACAAACCCTGGAGGTAAACTTTTCGGACAATTTTTGATGGTTGTTGCATGAATCAGGCCATTAATCATTCGAACAAGGCATTTAGGAACCAATATTTTCGCCCCATCTTGCAAGCTTATGCGTCTGGGATCATTACAAGTATTGGCTTCACAAATTATCAATACAATTCAACCAAATATAATCGAAATATTTTGATTGGTGATTAACTGGATTAATGAGTCCTGATATACTCTTGGCAAGACCAGATAACTCTATTTTACCTCCTCCCCCCCCCCTGAAACGAATCATTCCCCTTTTTGTTACAAATAATGATTTGATGAAATAATAGCACATTTTACCATTTTAGACTATTTCCAAATGGTTCCCTGCTGAAATTGATAATCAACAAAAATACAAATCCCCGGTTGGGAATTATTGAATCATGTACTTTCTCTCAACAAAACAGCAATACCAGTTCTCCTTCGATTCACTCAAATAACCAATTGCCCGATTATTTGGCCGCCCCGCTACTTGCTCGAAAATATCACACCACCATCTCCACCACCTCAGCAACACCAATCGCTGCAGTGCTCGAGAAACAGGTTATTTTCACTCCTACCCGTTTAGAATTAATGCTAAATTGCCTCTTTCTTTATTCATCCCTAAAACAGCAAGGAAAAAATCGAGAATTAGTTTTTTCCCACCTATCGCATCTTTTTCCCGAAGAGTGAAGTAGATAGGAGTGAGGAAGGCTGCAAAGGCTCTACTATATTTATAATGCCAAAGCGGAATGAACTGGTTTGTCAAAGCCAGTCTTTGTTATCAACACATAGTTAAAGTTCATTGGAAGAGCGTGTAAACAGCACCAGAGTTAGGTGGAGATTTTGCACTCTGAAGTCGCATGGCTATGAAAAACTGCAATCTACCTCAACTCTTGTTGACCGTATTTCGTTTAAGCTTTCTTTGTCTCCTTATTTAATGAACTCTAGCGTTGTCCTCGGGGTCAAAATGAATAATCGATAGAAATAATTGGTATCAATAGCACTTCATTGGACGAAGTCTTTATGAGAATCTCACATTCTCCTTCTAATTTTCCGTAGACAATGGCTAACTAGTGACAAATGCAAAATTCTATCTCGAGAGATTAAATAAGTCCTATCACTGATTTTCTACCGGAGAAAAAATTTGCTAAATTTCAAGTTTTTTAGCAACTATTTTCTACGATAGTTGTAGTGACAGAAATAGCTATTGACACTCAATCTCAAAATATAGTTGCCCTGAAGTAAATTACGCAGCATAACGATAAGTCTCATTATTTTATTGAGGTGATTACTAAACATTTGAATAGTAATTGATTAGTGATATATGGGTGGTTTTAGAACCCAATGTACAATGGCTATGATGAAAATGTCTGAAACGATAAATAGTAATAAATGTCATATCAACCCGAAAGAACTAATTACTAAAGCAATTTGTCAACTCTCTAGTTGTCAATGTCTTTCCAGTCGTTTAGATGATTTTGGACAGGAAATTGTGTTTTCAAAACATGCAATTCCAATAATGTGATATAGTGGACATAGCATGATCTCAGCTCCAAGAGACTTAATTGTGCTTTAATTTGTTTTAGTAAGCTTCATTCAAACGCGATTTACACCTCAGTTAAACAAAATAAACGCTCGTTTAAGGCTGACTACACTCCTCTATCAAAGTATTAAAAATCATTCCATTTATTCAAAGTTGAGGAATTTCCCAGTTTTATTGACAAGAAGTAAAATTGAGCAAGGTATAAATGACATGAATAAATAAATTTAAATTATCTTTATCTTTAACGTATTCTGGATTTCCATTTTATCCGTTTGCAAATTGCTGTTGTGTGTCCTGCAAGCCTAAGGCCATTTTCTCCCATTTTAATAACAGCTGTTATGGGGGCACAATTAAGCGTACTTGACCTTGTTTTTAATTGCATTTCTCGTCAATTGCTCTGACAGGAAATACCCGAAGACGTTGCAATTTCAAATCAGTCCTCATCTCCAGGGAGCATGCATTCACAGACACCTGGTGGGACTCCCACTCGTCTACCCATACATTCGACTCTAATTCCAGCTACCATGCAAGTGGGTGCAAATGGGGAGCGCCATTTACTTCTCCACTATCCTGATGGGCATACAGTGGCTGCGACGGCACTACCCAATCAGTCTGGTCAATTCCATCTTGTTCCAATGATTTCCAATCATCAAGCAATCCCACAGGCTACACAGGCTCAGGTCCCCCAACCTCCACCAATGCTGAGATTGGTACAGACTGCTACTGATTTGCCTCATTCTAGGCGACAGAGCAATGGTGAATCTCATATGCATCTTGTGAAAAATAAAGCCGGGCAGAAAGTGAAATTGGTCTGTACCTGCCCTCCTGAATTGCATCAAAGTGAGTACTAATGCCTATTGAGATATTGAAACTCGTAGTTAATGTTACAAATTAATTAAATTGCTCGTCAAATGGGAAATACTACTTTAAAGGTTGAAATTACTTCTAAGTAACTTTTCAAACGTGCCTCAAATTGCATCGGTTGTGATAAGCGAGTAATTGATCATAGACACTAACATCTTTCAATGGGTGAAGCAGGCGAATAAGGTAAAAATCGATAATTTGTTTAAAGTACAAAATGTTAAGAGCCATTCACCCTTTCTGACGACGAAAAATATTCGTTCACTAAATCGCGTTTATTAGTGGAATTTCGAGATGCTTCACGTGTTTTATACTCTATTACCTTTGAAGATTTCATTTGATTTTGGTAAATCAATGACGTCTATCAATGCTCCTATTTTATTTCTAACATTGCAGAGTATAAATACATTTTAAGCAACCGATTCAATCAGGCTGTTTGTTTGAAGTAACTTATATATTTCTACATTTGAATGTTCCTGATTGAAATTGCAGGGTTTGATTTCAGGACGCCCAAGTGAGTTCAGATCCAGGGTATTCAGAGCCCCTTGGAGAAGTATTTGTAAACATTGACCATATTTTAACTCCACTAATAATGAGCATTTTTTTCATCAGTTTAGCCTTTAATCAAATTTTCACGAATTTCCCCCCTAGGATCTTAGTGTACTTCACTTAGCAAGTTAAAACAAATTTCAATGGAACTTATTTCCTTTTTTCACCAATCTCATGACTGTTTCTCTTAGGTCAATTTGCGCAGTCAGTAGTCGGGCTGATTTTTAACTAAAAAAATTAGTCCTTTTCAATGGGGTATGGGGGAGGGGAGGGGAGAGGAGGATTATTGAAATCTGCTTAAAACATGCTCGAAATCAACCGCAGATTAGATAAGCTTCGACTAAAATCCTGAAAACTTACGCTGGACTTTGAAAGAGGACAGGGTTTATTCTGTAAACTAACGAAGTGCAAACCTCACAGATTTAATAAACCGTAAATCTCCTTCTTCCTCTCTAACACATTGTATGATGGGAGTCAAAGTTGCTTTTTTTAATCTCAAAACGTTTTCCCTTTCCACACCCTCAAAAAGCATCTTTTAATGCTCTTTTAAACTGAAATTGGCGCGAGTAATTTAGAAGGTTGAAATGATTTTTTTATAAGCAGCACCAAGTAAAACACCGTCTTGTAACTGCAAAAAAAGTGGTTAGATAAAATGCAAAGGTAACGCATACTTTAATAGTTGTGTTATTATTACTAATATGCGTCTGGTGACAGTTGAAGTACTAACATAGATTTTTTAAGGAGCAATAATCGTTGTGTATTTTGTCTCAATTTTTTAATTTTTTACGATAACTAGGCTTAACTTTACCACTGAATCATTTCTACACTTCCACTTCCAAGTTCGAAGTAACCACATATATGTTTTCTCTCTTTCTCTCTGTGGAAAGCTATAGTGGAATTCATTCATTATTCTTATAGTTAAATAACACGAAAGAATAGATAGCTTAAGGAGTATGGTTTCAAATTCTCACCTTCAAGTAGTCCAATCAGAATTGTCAACGCAATATTGACACGTCACTTATTTTGAATATTGGTGTCATCCCTTCAATTTTGGATATTATTTGAATGTTTCTTTTCCTATCCTTCATTTACTAAGACACTTTTTATCCAACTGGTAATGTCATGATTTTGGCATTCTAGTCATTAATTAACCATTTCTGTCCATCTCTAATCCATCAAATAAAAATTGACTAATTTCTGTCAAATCAACCAAATAGAATTACGTTTTTCTTCTATTCTATAGCCATTCGTCAAGCACAAATTGATGGATCCAATCCCAACAGTCACCTAGCGGAGGATGAATCTGCAAGAAAAAACAAAGTTTCAACAAGAAATTATCAAGAATGGGTTAATTCAATTCCAATAATCGATCAGCACAATATTCCAAGTGGCGAGAGCAGTGAAACCTTTCAAGAATCCGATTCCTCAGGGGGGAGTAGTTATGGAAATACCTTCTCCAATTACCGACAGAAAGTGATTCTACCGGATACCCTCCTCAAATCAGTGCTCAATGATCAAGCTAAAAGAAACTCAAAACCACCTCAAACACTTGAGGAAGCCCAGTACGTTTCCGCTCAATAACCTAAATCCTCCATTTTCTTTTGTATTTGCATTCAAATGGTTTTATGACACTAGCGTGTGCTTACATGCCCATTTAATTGTGTCTGTTATTATAATTGGTTATTTGATCACCTTCTCTCCGATCGCTCTTTGATATTACTAGGCTTCGAATTGCTCAAATGGAAAACCAACTAACCCAACTTACGTCATGGTTTCGAACTATACATACTCAGGGTGGAATGGAATTTTGCACTTCTGGACAAATATGTACGTTTTGTTTTTGTTGCCTTAGTTACTAGGTTGTAGTTAAACAATGTTAAAACATAAACTGCTCGACTTATATTTCTGTGTGCGCTTTTCAAGCCTAACTGACAAATCATTAGGTTTTACTATCCTATTTGTATTTTTTTTATTTTAAAAAATTATCTTGGTGGTAAAAATGGCACTTAACTGAGGCCAAATTTGAATCCTGCCGTTTAGGAAAATTGCATTGAATATATTTGGAGATACAGTATATCGGCAAATAACTGATAAATATTTTTTTAAGAAATCAGTACATCAGAATCTAACATGTATTCATCCCAATTTGAAGCAAAAAGGAAAATATTTTATTGTAAATAAAATGTTTGCATTAAAGAGATTGTGTGTTATTAAGACAATAGGTTAATTTGACCTTTGAACTATTTGAGTAGCCTATTTGAAATTACGTGTTTAATTTTTATCTTTAATGAAAACAGAAGCCTTTTATGCCACTGTTTTCTCCATGAAATTTGTTCTCTTCAAAATCCCCCCCCCCTTCCACCCTCCAACTCCAAAAAAGGCTTCAAAAATGTCATTTTATGTGTCATTTTCACCAGATTTTTCCCCTAAGTTTGGACAGCAGGAAAATAATCATAAAGTCAATATTAAATGTGCTCCAATATCAATATAAGGTGTGCATTGCGGTTAAAAATGGGCTAAAGAAAATTCAATTTGTTCAGTTCTATTTCCTCCTCCCCAAATTATTTATTTATTTCAAATGGCAGGCTTTATGATATTTATCATTAGCCCTTAATCTTTGACTTCAGCTTCCCCCCAAGGGTGGGGGGTACATTTATAGCAGTTAATTAATAGCAGTTCATTAGCCGTCTTCTTGCTTCCCAGTATCTCTGGCTTTCCGTACTTGTCTTTAGGGCTGGACATCGAATCAGGTGGGTCTTCTCCATTTCCTCCTATAGGTTACATAGAGGGCATGTGGGTTGAGTGTATACTCCCAATCTGTAAAGATGTTTTGCCAAACAATCGTGTCCGGTACGTAGTCTAAATTCAGCAACGGCTTCGATTCTTGGCCAGTCGGCTATATCGGAGAGTGACACTGTCCACTGTTTCTCCTTTGTTCGAGCTTTGCGTTCGTTGCACCTTGAAGTATGGAATTCTCTCCTGATTAAGGCCTTCATTGTGTGGAAAGACATCAGCCGGTCCATGCATTGCAAAATCGTTATCCCATTCTTAGCAAGTGTGTCAGCAATCTCATTGCCTTTAATGCCACAGTGATCAGGAATCCATTGTAGGACCACTGTTTTGTTTTTCTCTCTCAGTAGCTGATAGAGT